>JAHHZJ010003167.1:133047-159360 GCA_021437245.1 Aegilops speltoides
AGACAGCCGACATTACGAGGGGCCTCATGGTGAAACGCACGAGGAAAAAAACCTACTGGAGCAAACTTCTCCTGCCAGCCACAAATCTGCGCCTCCCCCACGTTCTCCCGCCACGTTCTCCACGACTCTTGTCCTGCTCGCCGTCGCAGCGGGCCTCGCATCGCAGCCCCGGGGGCTCGGGCAGGTAACCGGTGCCCTTCTCGATCTGAAGCATCTCGGTTGGTTGATTGATGGATGGTCACCTTCAAAAAATAATTGAACGGCGAAGCGTGGCAGTAAAAAATATCTTCAACTCTTGCTCAAAATGCCCGCAGTTTCCCCCCTCTGATTTTCTCCATTTTTTTTAGCGCAACCTATTCCGCATGATTTCTTGCCCTCTCCGTCTTCCCTTCTTCCATTGAGGTCTGAAGGATCGGGGGATTTTTGTCTGTTCAAGGTAACCTCCTCCTCCCTTTCCCTTTTCATTCGTTGAATAATAGCAACAATCGCCTGTTCATTTGGAGCACTGCAGTTTTCGTGTTGGAGTTCTGACTGGTTCTTCCGAAATATTCGATTTGTCGAAGAAAGCACCTCTCAGAAGAGTAGGAGTATGCTCCAGCGCGGTTTTCTGTGGTTTGTTAGCGCGGATCTATCTTTTATGCCCTTGGCTTGTAAACGAAAACGCACGAAAGATGCTTGCCGTGTGCTAGCATTAGCGCTTCAGCAACGTATTGAATGGCCGTAGATAAATATGTAGTGCTTGAATTAGATGGCTGTTTCGGATTTGGTGTGCCATGCAATAGTTCGCCCCGGAAAAAAGAAATGTGAGATGAAACACGCACTTGATTGCAGTATTCCTAGTTCTCTATAATCATTGTGGTAAGGCCAAAGGTAAACAGGATGATAGGAGTAGGCGATATGCGTGGTGCTAAGTGTTACTAGATGTTAGGTACTGAATCGATTTATTCACTCTATCTCGGATACAAGTCTCGAATTCGATTATAACCAGCACTCTCGCTGTTCTTGTGGAAGAAGGAAGGTAGGTGGGGAAAGGGGGAGAGAGCCGCCGTTCGTTCTGATCCTTCTGGATGCCGCTGCCATCGCTGTTGGAGGGAATGAGGAGTCAGCGGTGACGCGTGACTCAGTGGCTCCACTCCGGCCCGACGAATCTTCTGTTGGGCTGTGCGATCCTCTTGGGCCTGCTGTCGATCCCCTTGCCACCAGGCCGTCATTGGTAGTGTGTTTTGCTGCCGCGGCAGCACTCTTGTCACTTGTTGTCGTGGCAGGTCGTGCGCTGACATCCCCTCCTCCTTGAGAGATGGCTTGTCCCCAAGCCAGGGGCGCGGGGTAGCGGTCTCGCATCGTCTTGGCGTCTTCCCAGGTGGCGTCGAGGATGGAGGGATCGGACCAGCATACGAGGACTTGTTCACGTCGTCCTTGCGGGGTGTGGCGCCATCTTGTAGTGATGATCTCGACCGGTGTAAGGGGTTCGTCCGTGGGGGTTGGCAGCGTCGTCTCGACCGGTGTAGAAGCGGACAAGGCTCGGCCGAGCTGCGACACGTGGAAGACGGGGTGCACCTTGGCGCCGGCGGGAAGCTCGAGCTCGTAGGCGACGGTGTTGATGACGCGAATGATCTTGTAGGGCCTGAAGTAGCGGAGGAGAGCTTGTGGTTGGAGTGATGGGCCACCGTTATGCGAGCGTCTGGTGTAGCAGCGAAGGCGGAGTCCCCAGCAGCGAAGGAAGCGTCGGTCGCGTTTCTTGTCGACAGCTCTTCATAATGTTCTTGGCGCTTCGATGCGGTGTACTTCTTTGCATGTGCTTGCGCTCTTCAAGCCAGTCTTTGAGCTGCGGCAGCTTGCATGTAGAAGCGGCTTCGTTTCCCCAATGGCGTGGCTCGTGGCCATAGAGAGCTGCGAAAGGAGAAGTATTGAGAGCAGAGTGAAAGCTGGAGTTGTACAGAAATTCCGCGAGAGCCAAGTATTGGTGACACTTGTTTGGGTTGGCGTGGGTGAAGCATCTGAGGTATATCTCCAGGCACTGATTGACGCGCTCCGTTTGCCCATCTGTTTGCGGGTGATATGGCGTGCTCATATTGAGTTTGGTGCCGATAGTTTTGAAGAGTTCATGCCGAAAGCTGCTGGTGAACACGGGGTCTCTGTCAGAGACTATTGCTTCAGGGAGGCCATGCAGTTTGTAGACGTTCTCCAGATAAGAGTGGGCCACCTTCGTCGTCGTGAATGAATGGCTTAGAGCAAGGAAGTGGGCGTAGCGGGTGAACTTGTCGACCACGACGAGAATGCAATTGAACTTGCCTGAAGAAGGAAGGCCGTCAATGAAGTCCATGGTGACCACCTTCCACGCGTCATCTGGGACTGGGAGAGGTTCGAAAAGCGGGATATCGAGCAGCGCTACGGCAACTGGCGGCACCACGAACCTGTTGCACATCTTGCTTGATATGCTCTTTCATTCTGGGCCATGCGAACAGATGGCGGAGGCACTTGTAGGTCACTGGTACTCCCGAATGGCCGCCCATTATGCTGTCGTGGAACGCGCGGAGCACGCGTTGTTGCAGAGAAGGGGAGCCTCCTAACTAGATTCTATCTCTGAAATACAACAAGCCATCGCGCATGGTGAAACATTTCTTGGGGTCTGTTCGCCTGTCAAGATCACAGATGATGTTCCGCACTTGTGGGTTGGTTCCATAGCTTGCCACGATATCATCCAGCCAGGCAGGTTTGTAGACTGAGATAGCTTTGATGGAGGCATCCGGTGCACGGCGGGACAGAGCATCAGCGGCTGAATTGGTCGGGCCTGGTCGGTAACAAATTTTGGACCTGAGACCAAGCAATTTGGTGAAAGCCTTTTGTTGCCATGGGGTGGACAAGTGCTGATCGTCCAGGTGCACTAGGCTGCGTTGATCGGTGCGGATAATAAACTCTTCATTGAGCAGGTATGGGCGCCACTGTTCGATTGCCATCAGAATCGCCATGCATTCTTTCTCATATGTAGATAGCCCTCTGTTCTTGGGGCCCAAGGGCTTGCTCATGTACGCAATGGGCTGTTCTTGTTGGGGTACTGCTCCCACTCCATAGGCGCAAGCATCCGTATCAATGGTGAATTTCTTGGTGAAGTCCGGCAACTGTAAGACTGGTGCTGTGACTAGCTTCAGTTTCAGGGTGTTAAAGGCTTGCTTGAGTATCACTTGTCCAAACAAACTGTTGGCGTTTCTTGAGGAGATTGAAGAGTGGCCGGGCAATGATTCGAAAATGTTGGACGAACTTACGGTAGTAGCCGGCGAGGCCGAGGAAGCTGCGCACCTCTTTGACGCAAGTGGGAGTCGGCCATTTTTGAATTGTCTTAACTTTGGATCAGTAGAGACGCCGTGCTCGTTGATGACGTAGCGAAGGTAGGCAATCTGTTTCTGTGCAAAGGAACACTTGGACTGCTTCACTTGCCAATGATCTTCCCGAAGCAGCTGTAACACTTGTTTGAGGTGTTGTATGTGATTGGTCAGTGTCTTACTGAAGGTGAGGATATCGTCAAAGAATGATAGGACACAAACGCGATTCATGGGGCGGAGGGTGGTGTCATGGCACCATTGAATGTTGCTGGACCTCCGGCGACGCCGAATGGCATGACGCGAAATTCCCAGTGCCCTGAGTGAGTTTGAAATGCCGTCTTGTATTCTTCCCCCTCTGCCATACGTATCTGGTGGAATCTTGCGCGCAAGTCCTGTTTAGAGAACCATTTGGCGCCTTCCAGCTCGTCCGAAAGTTCGTCCAAAAGTTCATCGATGATAGGCACTGGATACTTGCTAACCACAGTCATGGAGTTCAGGCGCCAGTAATCCACGCGGAGGCGCCAGGGGCCGTCTTTTTTCTTGACTAGCAGGGCTGGTGAGGAAAACAGGCTTGAGCTTTTTTGAATCACACCGGCGTCGAGCGGTTCCTGAACTTGTCGCTCGATTGCCGTCTTGAGCTCAGACTTGTATCTTCTGGTAGCGAATTGACGGTTGGGCGCTGCCATCGAAGAATGCGTAGTCGCTTTTCGTGGCAGGCGGAAGGCCGCGTAGGTCTTCGAAGACATCAATGAACTATTCTAACAGGCACAGGATCTCCATTGGAATTGGTGTGTTCGCTATGCCATTCGCATCCAGAGAGTTAAGGTGGATGACATGGGCGACTGAGCCTTGCTTGCAAGCCTTGAGCAATTCCGGCACTGAGATTAGGGAGCGTTGTGTCTGGTCGGACGACACTGTTGACATTTTCAGTTGCCCGCTTGGTGTTGTGACTGTCAGATGTTGCTCGATCCAATCAATGTTCATAGGGCTGTGTTTGCGTAACTATCCATTCCCAATATAGCGTCATACGCACCCAGCTTGAGAACTTTGAAATCAGTCTTGAACTCATGCTCTTGCGCAATCCAAGGACAGTTAGGAATATAGCGAGTGCATGGAATGGTGGCGTCGTCTGCAACGCGCACACGACAAGGGCGCGGCAACAGAGTAACACCCGAGAGCTTGGAGGCGAATGAACTGTCCACGAAGGAGGTGGAACTGCCGGAATTGACCAGGAGCAGCACTTCATGCCCTAGCAGCCAGGCCTATAGTTGCAGAACACCAGGGGCAGACGAACCATCTTCAGCCTGACGGGAAATGGTGCAGAAATTTTCTTCGTTAGAAATCAGCGAATCTGGCGGCGATTCTAATGCCTCATCGTCTAGGCTGAACATGGCGAGTAGTTCATCCACAATATGTATCTGCACTGTAGGTGGGCACACGTGGTCCTTGCCCATCGTCGTTATGCACTTGAAGCGAGTCCGCCAGCGGCGGAAGGAAAGCGCGGAAGCCACCTGCGGCTTTAGGCGTGGCGGGCGGTGTCCGTGCTACGCCTCTCTTCAGAGTTTGTCGTAGGCGTCGCAGGTCGCACGAAGAATGATGGTGATGCCGTTCTGGAAGCTTGGCCTTGGCCTCGATTTGGCGTGGGAGAAGCGCCTGTACGGTAACTCGCCGTCGGCCACTTCCTCTTGAAGTAGGGCCAACGAGCATGCCGTGTCCAGGTCCGGTGGTCGCTGCACGAGCACCACCGCTCGAATGCCCTATCGCAATCCCTCGACAAAGCGCGTCAGGAAAAAAATACGGGTGAGTAGATTCAGAATATGAAATCAGGTGATTCATCAGAGAATCAAATCGTTCGATGAAATCGGCGACAAAGGTGGTTTGTTTGATAGCATAGAACTGGCGGATAAGCATCTAATGCTTATCGCGCCCGAAACGAGTGCAGAATAGAGAGGCAAAGGACTCCTAGTCCAATCCGACTAGTTTTTTTTTTGCGCATATTGCAGCCAGATGTCTGCTGGACCGGAGAAATTTAGAGTCGCCATTGGTTCTCTCACCAGGATCTCCTCACTGTTTTTCTCATTAGGATCCTCTCCTTGTTTTTCTCTCACAAACACGCACGCAAGGAATTAGTATTAAACTCTATGACCCTGACGCCCCCGCGTCGTCCGGATGGGCAACGGCGGCGCCTAATCTCTCTGGCAGCCTCGCCGTGCTTCTTCCACGCTCTTGCGGACGACGCCGTCGTAAAGCAAAGCATGCCGACGGACTACCCCCAAGGTCTTTGTGATGGCGGTGTTGGTTGATTCGAGCAGCGTCCATGGTGGTTAGCTGCATCATCACATGCATGGCGAGATGGACTGCATTGCCTCAACTTCCGCGCATGTGATTTGATCGCAGCAGAAGACGGTCTTGAGGTGGACTGCATCGCCTCCTCGTCCACGCGTGTGATTGGACTGTAGTGCACGACGGACCCTCCACATCTTGCCATCTATGGGGGCTCGATTGTGGGCCTCTGGTGCTGATGATGCCTCCTCTACATCGCTGGTTGGCGCACATTAGAGAGCATGTCCACCATTGGTGCTCACTATGCTTGCCGCTGGCCTAATCGGCTCGGCAGTGGACATCGACTTCATAGCTACGGCGATGGTTGCCAAAGGCGCAAGGTGGCTTTGACGCTTGGAGCGCGTAGGTGGCTGTTTTGTTGGCGGTCGTGTGTTATAGGGTGGAGACCATAAGTGGAGATCTTTCACGAAGTGGAGGGGGATCCACGAAGAACGCGAAGAACAAGAGGGGAAATCACAAGAGGGACACTCAAGAACAAGTCCAATCACACATCCACTAGACCAACAAACACACAAGATTCACAAGGTACAAGAACAGTCAAAGGGAAATAGGATACATGGTGAAGTTCATCTCAAATCCAAAGGAGATGAGGTCTTGATGATCTAGATAGATCCTTCCCTCATGGGGGTCTTGAATCCCTAAGGATCTTCTCCAATGGAGGTCATGATTTCCATGGGAGAGGGTAGATAGGAGCAAAGCTCTTAATCATATCATGTACTTTGCTAACCCTAATTTCAAGCTAGGAGATGACTATTTATAGACTAGGGGAAGTTTGGGGGGTAAATGGGGGTACATGGGTCATTGGACCCTAAGTGCATAAACCTGACCGGGAGGTCAGCACCGGGATAAAGGGACAGGCGCTGGGGTGGCAGCGTGGGAAGGGCAGGCACTGAGTCTGAGCGCCCGATGGTGGCCAGGGCCCGGGGTGGGCAAGCAGTGCGCCCTTTGGGACGCCGGCCCGGCGCCCGAGGTTGATCTTGGCGCCGGTGGTCGAGTCCTCCGGTGCTTCGCGTCTTGGGGTCCCTCTTCCTCCTCCCTTCTTGGATGGTGTAGATGTTCTCTTGTGCTTGAACTTCTCCTTGTCGTTGACGAAGCTCCAAGCTCCGGTAATACCTATGCATGTACACGAGAGGGATGTCAAGTAGTAATATACCATCCTCAAAGGGGTCAAGTGAACACGTGTAAAGGAGATGATTAACCTTTATGTATGTGAAGTAGATGTCGCACGTGTCACTTGTCGAACGGACTTTTGACATGGTGATGTCCGTAGGATGCTCCGCATTATCCCCTCCCACTTGGGAAAGAGCCGACCTCGGATCGAAAACCAAATCACATGGGAAAGAGATGGCGTCGCCTTGTAGAAGTGAATGTTCACCAAGTACTCATAGTCTTGAAGCTCAAAGTTGGCACTCTCCAATGTCGCACCGGCTCGTGATTCCTTCAAAAGGAGCAAGAACAACAAACACTTGTAAAAACAAATGTGGTTAGCATTAGTGCAAAACCAAGCATTCAAGTGGTGATTCACCGAACAAGTGTTGTCATCATGCATATCATATGGTGTGACAAAAGATTGTGTCATGTCAGGTAAGCATATGGATTGAGCACAATCAAGGGCATCATTGAAACAAGCATGTAATTGGGAGGTAGAGATGCTAAATGTGTGACAAGAGAATGAGCATCTCCCTCATGGTCATAGCAAGCATGCATTACGCGCTCAACAAATGGTCTATGGTATGCATATGAATCATTCACAAGACCAAATAAAATAAAGTGTCTAAACACATGGATCAAGTGCAAGACAATCCAAGCATAACTTGCATAGGGTGTAGTGAAGATAGTGTGGCACTCAACATAATAGAAAGAACAATTGTTCATCATGTGTGAGGCAATCAAGTCAATCATGTGACAAGCATGGAAATAGATGCCATCAACCGCATGAAACGAGCAAGTATGAATCATGGGTGATGCAACATAGACAAGCATATCAATCATGTCATGCAAACTAGTAGTGCGAAGATGCAACATACTAGAGAAAATCATGGCAAGCATGTCATGTGGGCAAATAATAGGCATATGTAATGCGCATGACATAGGACAAGCATGAAAACAAGATATGATCAAAGGATCATCATAGGCATTGGGCACAAAACAAACATGGCGATAACAAGCAATATCTTCACCAAGCTTGCAAATACACATACAAGTACTAGAGTCAATCATCATGTGTAATGCAAAGCATGGGTCACAAATGCATGGTAAAGGCATAGTAATGAGCATATCATGCAAAGTTCCTTCTCATGGTGGACTGACACTGACTGTAGAAACTTCAGCAATTAAAGGTTGGTTTCTTTCGTTATGACATCTTTGAAACATAACATTGGGTGTCTTTATTAGTGCAAAAATTTGTTCTTGGCAGTTCAAGCAAAAGCAACCTGAGGTTGTAAGTTTCTATTGAGCAAGGAAGATTGAGCTATTCTTTAGCAGTTCACTATATGCAGTTTCTCCTTATATCTTTCCTTACCCTTTCTTATTCTTTGGATTGCAGGAATTGGTTCCTGGGTTATTTTAGTTTGTAAAAAAGTATTTCCTCAAATATGGTGGCCTCTCTAGATAATGTGAGAGGCTTGACTTTAGCCATGTCATCCAGTGCATTCATCGGTTCAAGCTTTGTAATCAAGAAAATTGGGCTGAAGAAGGCTGGGGATTCTGGGGCAAGAGCAAGAGCAGGTTATGCCTCTTCTGACACCTACGTGATCAGATCAACAACTTAATTGCATAGCATCGTTAAGTGAATCCTTAAATGCCTTTGAGCCTTACGCAATATGAATGATATGTACGATATCTATTGAGATTTTATATAGTATAACTTAATAATTTCGATTTCTTATGCTAATGCATTGTAGGTTCTGGAGGTCATTCATACTTGTATGAACCATTATGGTGGCTGGGAATGGTCACTAGTAAGTGTGGATTAAGATAATGCTTTTGAAGCAATTAGCACTGTACTATAAAATAATGAAGTTAGCTATACTGCTTATTGCAGCCGACTACAATTCTGCTCTCTTTTTTCTTTTCGTTTGTGCTTGTCTAGATGCTTAATTGAAGATGGGCAAGACCCATACCGGTTGAACACCCCCCCCTCAAGATGGATGGTAGATATCTATCAACCCCATCTTGTCACATGCCAAGTTACAGTCCTTTGATCTTAGTCCCTTTGTCAAGCAATCTGCAATCTATTGCCCAGAGCTGACATGAGTAAGGCTGATGATCCCAACAGCAAGTTTCTCCTTGACGAAGAAGCGATCAATTTTCACATGTTTTGTCCTATCATGTTGAACTGGGTTATTGGCGATGCTTATAGTTGACTGATTGTCACACCATACTCTCAAGTGTCCCTTCCTAAGAAGTTTCAACTCGCTCAGCAGGTTCTTCACCCATAACATCTCTCAACCCTTGAGATAACGCTCTATACTCAGATTCTGCTATTGATCCAGACACAATTGTCTGTTTCTTGCTCCTCCATGACACCAAAATTCCTCCCACAAACACACAGTAGCCTGAGGTTGATCTTCTATCATCTTGACAGTTGGCCCAATCAAAATCACTATACCTATCCACCTCAAGATGTCCACTCTTCGCAAGCCACAACCCTTTTCCCAGAGTGCCCTTCAAGTATCTTAGTATTTTGTGCACTGTATCAAGATGCCTGCTCCTTAGTTCATGTATGTATGCTCACCACACCCACGACATACGTGGCCTGGTATGACCAAGTACAATTACCTCCCAACCAATTTATGATAATCTTATTCACTAGCTTCACCCGAGTGAGCTTTCACTTGATGATTTTGTCCAATTGACGTAGGGGCTGCACGACATCCCATCATGCCCATGTCACTCAAGAGATCCAATGTGTATTTTCATTGGTAGAAAGATATCCCTTCGTCCGTCCGGGCCACGGCGATGCCAAGGAAGTATTTTAGGTTACCCAAATCCTTTACCCGAAACTCTTTCCCTAGACACCCCTTCAATCTCATATTTCCTCATCTCCAGTGATGATAATATCATCCACATTAACTGCAAGAATGGTGATCTTCCGGTCAGAGTGTCTATGTTTGGTATCGAATCGATCTATTCACTCTATCTCGGATACAAGTATCGAATTCGATTACAACCAGCACTCTCGCTGTTCTTGTGGAAAAAGAAGAAGGTAGGTGGGGAAAGGGGGAGAGAGCCGCCGTTCGTTCTGATCCTTCTGGATGCCGCTGCCATCGTCGCTCGAGGGAATAAGGAGTCAACGGTGACGCGTGACTCAGTGGCCCCATTTTGGCCCGACGAATCTTCTGTTGGGCTGTGCGATCCTCTTGGGCCTGCTGTCGATCCGCCTTGCCACCAGGCCGTCGTTGGTAGTGTGTCTTGCTGCCGCGGCAGCACTCTTGTCACTTGCTGTCGTGGCAGGTCGTGCGCTGACATCCCCTCCTCCTTGAGAGCTGGCTTATCCCCAAGCCAGGAGCATGGGGTAGCGGTCTCACATCATCTTGGCGTCTTCCCAGGTGGCGTTGAGGATGGAGGGATCGGGCCAGCACACGAGGACTTCTTCACGTCGTCCTCGCGGGGTGTGGCGCCATCTTGTATTGATGATCTCGACCGGTGTTAGGGGTTCGTCCGTGGGGGTTGGCAGCGTCGTCTCGACTGGTGTAGAAGCGGACAAGGGTCGGCGGAGTTGCGACACGTGGAAGACAGTGTGCACCTTGGCGCCGGCGGGAAGCTCGAGCTCGTAGGCGATGGGGTTGACGACGCTGATGATCTTGTAAGGCCCGAAGTAGCGGAAGGAGAGCTTGTGGTTGGAGCGACGGGCCACCGTTTTCTGAACGTGCGGCTGCAGCTTGACGAAGACGGAGTCCCCAATGGAGAAGGAGTGATCATTGCGTTTCTTGTCAGCTTGTCTCTTCATAATGTTGCGCGCTCGATGCAGGTGCTCTGTGCTTGCGCTCTTCAAGCCAGTCTTTGAGCTGCGACAGCTTGCATGTAGAAGCGGTTTTGATTCCCCAATGGCATGGCTCGTGGCCATAGAGAGCTGTGAAAATAGAAGTATTGAGAGCAGAGTGAAAGCTGGAGTTGTACCAAAATTCCGCGAGAGCCAAGTATTGGTGCCACTTGTTTGGGTTGGCATGGGTGAAGCATCTGAGGTATATCTCAAGGCACTGGTTGACGCGCTCCGTTTGTCCATCTGTTTGTGGGTGATCCAGCGTGCTCATATTGAGTTCGGCGGCGATAGTTTTGAAGAGTTCGCGCCGAAAGCTGCTGGTGAACACGGGGTCTCTGTCATAGACTATTGCTTCAGGGAGGCCATGCAGTTTTTAGATGTCCTCCAGATAAGAGTGGGCCACCTTCGCCGCCGTGAATGGATGGCTTAGAGCAAGGAAGTGGGCGTAGCGGGTGAACTTGTCGACCATGACGAGAATGCAATTGAACTTGCCTGAAGAAGGAAGGCCGTCAATGAAGTCCATGGTGACCACCTTCCACGCGTCATCTGGGACTGGGAGAGGTTCGAGCGGGCGGGGTGTCAGCTCCGCTTCGCTTCTTTGGCAGCACCGAGCACTGTTGCATACTCTTGACGATATGCTCTTTCATTTTGGGCCATGCGACCAGATGGCGGAGGCGCCTGTAGGTCACTGGTACTCCCGAATGGCCGCCCATTATGCTGTTGTGGAAGGCGCGGAGCACGCGTTGTTGCAGAGAAGGGAGCCTCCTAACCAGATTCTATCTCTGAAATACAACAAGCCATCGCGGATGGTGAAATGTTTCTTGGGGTCTGGTCGCTTGTCAAGATCACTAGATGATGTTCCGCACTTGTGGGTTGGTTCCATAGCTTGCCACGATATCATCCAGCCAAGCAGGTTTGCAGGCTGAGATAGCTGTGATGGAGGCATTTGGTGCACGGCGGGACAGAGCATTAGCGGCTGAATTGGTCGGGCCTGGTCGGTAACAGATTTTGTACCTGAGACCAAGCAATTTGGTGAAAACCTTTTGTTGCCATGGGGTGGACAAGTGTTGATCGTCCGGGTGTACTAGGCTGCGTTGATCAGTGCGGATAATGAACTCTTCATTGAGTAGGTATGGGCGCCACTGTTCGATTGCCATAAGAATCGCCATGCATTCTTTCTCATATGTAGATAGCCCTCTAGTCTTGGGGCCCAAGGGCTTGCTCATGTACGCAATGGAGTGTCCTTGTTGGAGTACTGCTCCCACTCCATAAGCGCAAGCATCCGTATCAATGGTGAATTTCTTGGTGAAGTCTGGCAACTGTAAGATTAGTGCTGTGACTAGCTTCAGTTTCAGGGTGTCAAAGGCTTGCTGAGTATTACTTGTCCAAACAAACTGCTGGCGTTTCTTGAGAAGATTGAAGAGTGGTTCGGCAATGATTCCAAAATGTTGGACGAACTTGCGGTAGTAGCCGGCGAGGCCGAGGAAGCTGCGCACCTCTTTGACGCAAGTGGGAGTCGGCCATTTCTGAATTGTCTGAACTTTGGATCAGTAGGGACGCGGTGCTCTTTGATGACGTGGCCAAGGTAGGCGATCTGTTTCTGTGCAAAGGAACACTTGGACTGCTTCACTTGCCAATGATCTTCTCGAAGCAGCTGTAACACTTGTTTGAGGTGTTGTATGTGATCGGTCAGTGTCTTACTGAAGGTGAGGATATCTTCAAAGAATGATATGACACAGGCGCGATTCAAGGGGCGGAGGGTGGTTTTCATGGCGCCATTGAATGTTGCTGGACCTCATGCGACGCCGAATGGCATGACGCGAAATTCCTAGTGCACCGAGTGAGTTTGAAAGGCCGTCTTGTATTCCTCCCCCTCTGCCATTCGTATCTGGTGGAAACCTGCGCGCAAGTCCAGTTTAGAGAACCATTTGGCGCCTGCGAGCTCATCCAAAAGTTCATCGATGATAGGCACTGGATACTTGCTAACCACAGTCATGGTGTTCAGGCGCCTGTAATCCACGCAGAGGCGCCAGGAGCCATCTTTTTTCTTGAGAACGGGCTCGAGCTTTTTTGAACCACACCGGCGTCGAGTAGTTCCGTCTTGAGCTCAGGCTTGTACCTGTACGGGTGCGAATTGACCGGTTGGGCGCCTGCCATCAAAGGAATTCTGTGGTCGCACTCGTGACGGGGCGGAAGGCCGCGCGGGTTTTTGAAGACATCAGTGAACTATTCTAACAGGCGCAGGATCTCCATTGGAATTGGTGTGTCCGCTGTGCCATTCGCATCCAGAGACTTAAGGTGGATGACATGGGCGACTGAGCCTTGCTTGCAAGCCTTGAGCAATTCCGGCGCTGAGATCAGAGAGCGTTGTGTCTGGTCGGACGACACCGTTGACATTTTCAGTTGCCCGCTTAGTGTTGTGACTGTCAGATGTTGCTCGATCCAATCAATGTTCATAGGGTTGTGTTTGCGTAACTAATCCATTTCCAATATAGCGTCATACGCACCCAGCTTGAGAACTTTGAAATCAGTCTTGAACTCATGTTCTTGCGCAATCCAAGGACAGTCAGGAATATAGCAAGTGCATGGAATGGTGGCGCTTAAATTCGCAATCGCGCTACGGCAAGAAGCGCGCAGCAGCGAGTAACACCCAGAGCTTGAGGCGAATGAAGCATCCCACGAAGGAGGTGCAACTACCGGAATCGACCGGGAGCAGCACTTCATGCCCTTGCAGCCAGGCCTGTAGTTGTAGAACACCAGGGGCAGACGAACCATCTTCAGCCTGATGGGAAATGGTGCACAAATTTTCTTCGTAGAAATCGGCGAATCTGGCGGCAATTCTGACGCTGCATCGTCCAGGCTGAACATGGCGAATAGTTCATCCACAATATGCATCTGCACCGTAGGTGGGCACACGTGGTCCTTGCCCCATCGTTCGCCGCATTTAAAGCGAGAGTCCGCCGGCGCGGAAAGCGCGGAAGCGCCTTGCAACCGGCGTGGCGCTTCGCCCGATGCCGTGCCTATCTTCAGAGTTTGCCGTAGGCGTTGCAGGTCACACGAAGAATGATGGTGATGCCGTCCTGGAAGCTTTGCCTTGGCCTCGATTGGCGTGGGAGAAGCGCTCGTACGCTAAATCGCCGTCCGCCACTTCCTTCGGAAGTAGGGCCAGCGAGCACATTGGGTCCAAGTCCCGTTGTCGCTGCACGAGCACCACCGCTCGGATGTCCGGTCGCAATCCCTCGATAAAGCACGTCAGGAAAAAATACGGGTGAGTAGACTCGGAATATGAAATCAGGTGATTCATCAGAGATTCAAATCGTTCGATGAAATCAGCAACAAAGGTGGTTTGATTGATAGCATAGAACTGGCGGATGCTTATCGCGCCCGAAACGAGTGCAGAGTAGAGAGGCAAAGGACTCCCAGTCCAATCCGGCTAGTTTTTTTCTGCACATATTGCAGCCAGATGCCTGGTGGACCGGAGAAATTCAGAGTCGCCATTGGTACTCGATACGAGTTATGGATCAAAAACATTTGGAAATACTGTTCACAAAGAGTTTTCCAGAGTTGAGGGTTCTCGCCGGTGAACAAGGGAAGATTCACGGTCGTTGGCAACTGTCCCATGGTGGCGAGCATGGAGGACGAGAAGGGAGGTGGTGGGGGAGGAACGAGCGGAAGGGAAGATGCACCCTTGACCGGGAGTGCACCGGTGACTGTGGTCACCGGCGGTGGCCCCCCGGTGAGATCGACGTCGCCCCGTGGTCACTTGGCCCGTGGAGGCTTCCTCGCGCGGCGAGAAGAGGCAAGAGGCGGCGGAGATGGAAGCAGGGGCGCCGCTCCACTCGACGAGTGCGGTGCAACCGCTTGCAGCGAGGCGACCGTGGTCTCAAGCTTGGTGAAGCGGGCTTCCAGGTCAGGCTTCCAGCAAAGCAGATCATCGATCTGCGACGTCTGCGCCTGCAATTGCTTGAGGACGGTGGCGGAGTCGTTCTTCGCATCTTGGTTGGACCTCACATCATCATCCATGTTAGTGCCCGTTGGATCACCATCAGTATGGGACACAACCCTTCCCCCTCTTGACGATCTATCACAGAGTGTAAGTGGGCAAGCTTTTCAAACAACAAAGAGATCTGTTGGCTCACCACAAAATGGCTTAGACCCCCTGAAGGTGACATCCATACTTACAAACCTGCGTTTCTCAGAGGGACACCAACATTCATGTTATGAATGCAACTTATCTCTATTGCATCCCCTAGGTGGTATGAAACATTTATCCTATATATATGTTGTATGTTTCCTACCACCTAGGGGTGGTTACCCTCATGTGAGTTTTGTATGTGGTAGTATCTGTCAAAACCGAGAGTATGTATGTGTAGTATGTAGTATAAGAACATTCGGGTAGCATATATCCTACTTTTTAGGTAGTATGTACTACTTTTTTAGTATATTGTTTTATACGTACCAATATGAAGGTATTTTCAACAACAACAACAACAACAACAAAGCCTTCAAGTCATGGCTCTGGCACATGGATAGCAAGGTTCCACGCACCCCTGTCCATAGCCAGTTCTTTGGTGATACTCCAATCCTTCAAGTCTCTCTTAACAGACTCCTTCCATGTCAAATTCGGTCTATCCCGACCTCTCTTGACATTCTCCGCACGCTTTAGCCGTCCGCTATGCACCGGAGCTTCTGGAGGCCTGTGCTGAATATGCCCAAACCATCTCAGACTATGTTGGACAAGCTTCTCTTCAATTGGTGCTACCCCAACTCTATCTTCTCGTATATCATCATTCCGGACTCGATCCTTCTTCGTGTGGCCACACATCCATCTCAACATACGCATCTCCGCCACACCTAACTGTTGAACATGTCGCCTTTTACTCGGCCAACACTCAGCGCCATACAACATTGCGGGTCTAACCGCCGTACTATAGAACTTGCCTTTTAGCTTTTGTGGCACTCTCTTGTCACAGAGAATGCCAGAAGCTTGGCGCCACTTCATCAATCCGGCTTTGATTTGATGGTTCACATCTTCATCAATACCCCCATCCTCCTGCAGCATTGACCCCAAGTATCGAAAGGTGTCCTTCTGAGGCAAGGCAGGCACCACCTGCCCATCAAGGCTAACCTCCTCCTCACACCTAGTAGTAATGAAACCGCACATCATGTACTCGGTTTTAGTTCTACTAAGCCTAAACCCTTTCGATTCCAAGGTTTGTCCCCATAACTCTAACTTCCTATTTACCCCCATCCGACTATTGTCAACTAGCACCACATCGTCCGCAAAGAGCATACATCATGGGATATCTCCTTGTATATCCCTTGTGACCTCATCCATCACCAAGGCAAAAAGATAAGGGCTCAAAGCTGACCCCTGATGCAGTCCTATCTTAATCGGGAAGTCATCAGTGTCGACATCACTTGTTCGAACGCTTGTCACAACATTATCGTACATGTCCTTGATGAGTTATATTGATCATGTCTTTTGACCTTCTATATTCTTGTCTTTTGCCATTCTCTTGTACATGTATATATGTTGGCTTTTGCCTCCTAGTAATACAGGTTGCTTTCCTAACACTTACCACCAACAGCAAGCAGCAGCAGTGCAAAGATCACCCTCACGTGCAAGCAGCCGAGCACGAGCAGTAAAAAACTTCAGCAACAGCAGCAGCACGCAGCAGTCACTGCCTTCTTCTCCTCTGCAAAGAGCAGCAGCAACAACGTGCAGCCTCCAGGAACCCCACGCAGGCGCACCTGCTCCTTTTCCTTCACTGGCCCGGATCATCTGCATGCAGCAGCAAGGTCTCCTGCCCCCCCTGTCAAGCAGCTGCACGCAGCAGCTACACTGCCAGCGCTCTCGTCACCTGCCTCCCTTCATGCAGCAGCAGCACAGGATCAACGCCAGGAGGAACAACAGCCAATACAGCAGCAGCAGCAGAAGGCACCTTTTCCGACGTCTTTCCCTTGCCTCCACAGCCATGAAGCCCTGCCGCGCCGCCTCGCAGACCACCCCCTCTTCAGCCAGGTCTGCCGCCGCATTCCCATCAGCCCCTGTCGTCAGCGGCATCTGATGCCATGTTGAGTCAGGGAGGGTCTCACTTCTGCGTCTCTTTCTTCTCTGGGGTCGGATGGTGTGATGTGTGAAGCTCTTGCACCTCTTCAGACACTGGCTGGCACAACCTCTTCTAGGTCAAAGCCATGGGCCTGGGCCACATGGGCTTTAAGTGAAGATGGGCAAGGCCCATACTGGTTTAACATTTTGTAACTCATTGTTCATAACTAAGTTAGGCTACACAACTTCAGTAAGTTGAATACATGATATTTGTTGTATTTGTTTGTTTACCTTAACCATAAGTTTTTTTAAACAAGAACTATTTGGATGCTGGGTTAAATAATATTTCATCACAGCATCAAAGTTTTGTAGCCTCTCCCCAGATAGGAAGACTTGGACAACTTCATATCATTAGTAGTGTTACATGCCTTCTCTTACAGTATATGACTTCAGTTAAAATATAAAAAGATTTAGGAGTTTCTTCTTACATTTAGAAATCCTCTGTGAAATACCAGACTTACAATTACTAGTAGAACTTGCTCAATAATTAGGACATCTATTCTGTTCTGTTGGAGAACACAGCAGTAAAGTTATTTTGGTTTCACAATGCGGGGGTCTTTTTAGAGAGCCTCTCCTAGCTTATCTCTAAGAAGATATATCGGATTGGTTTCATCTCATCGGTTTATCTGTGGTTTTTCATCGTTTAGTAAATCTTTGACTAAAGTGACCGCTAATACATTTTTTTTGACAAAGGGTGGATTTTATTAACTAAAAAATGAAGCATCAAGAGGATACAAACACAATGAATACACACCCGGCCTCTGCATAACTAGGATGCACACAACCAACACCACAACACTGATGGATAAGTCTGTGTACTAGGGTCTTTGTGGGGCTGCAGCACATGGTCCTTGTGGCAGTTAGGAGGATAAAATCCTGGACCATCAAGGACTGGCTGTTAGGATAGAGTTCTGTTCTTGACTATCAAGGACTGTGAGTTAGCATCTTAGACTAGCATCTTAGACTAGCATCTTAGCATATGCTTGGCTGGCTAGCAGCCTATAAATATGTATCCCCAACCCCCGAGGTTGGCATGGCATTAATGTGAGAAATAAACCAGCGAAAATTGTCCCAACTCTCCTAGTGTCATCCACAACTATCAATGCTTTCGAGGTTGAAAGGTCTAACAAGTGGTATCGAGCCAGGTTATCTTGTACCTGAGCATTTCTGTGAAGCGACCTAAGTCGGTATGGCAGCGGTTGCTCAAATGCGCCTCTGGTTACCTCCTCGCCGGAATTTGTCAGCGCGATTCGTCTTCAGCGATCTCCTCTTCCGCAGCCCTGCGGCGAGCCATGTCTCTGGTCGCTCTCGGCCTACAACTACCTCGAGCATCAGCGGCCGGCGCGGCGGCCAGCGAAAGGCCGCCCGCCCTTGTGAAGGCGTGGCGACGACTATGCTTGGCTTCGGCAACAAAGTGTCGGTGGCTGATGGAAAAAGTAAAGCAGCGGAGGTAGAAAGCTGCAGCCGGCGAGCGCAGCGAGGCTGGCGGATGCCAAGAGCACTCAGCGGCTCAAGCAGCTACAGCTCATGTTTGACGGCCAGCGCCAAGCGGTCGCGCCAAAGTGGCGCAAAGCGGATGGGCTTGATGGCGGCGAAACGCAGCGCTCGAGTGCGGCGTCGCGCGGCTATGGTTGCAATGGCCGAGACGCGGCCTCTACGAGTCGGGCTGTGTGAGGATGTTGGTCGGTGTTGGGTGGCCTACCTCGCTCAAAACCAACGCTCGTCGAGTGGGCGGGATCATGAAGATCGAGGCTCAGTGCGGCGCCTATGGGAGGCGATCCGGGGCAACGTCGACCGCTAGAGGATCGGCAGGCTGGGCGCCCTCATCGCCTTGATCACGCCGAGATGCAGTTCTCGCTTTCCAACAAGCGGTGCCAAGGAGGCTTGGGGCGCCATCGCCTTGACCGCGCCAGCGGCGATCGTGCTCGCAAGTCCCTCGCGAGCACTCCGTAAGGAGTGGGAAACTGGTTTTCAAGCTAGGTGAGGGCGTTGATGACTTTGCTCTCCGTCTCAACACTCTGCTGCGAAGTTGGTGCAGTTTGGCGATGCCACCTACACTAGGAGAGGCTGTCGAGAAGCTTTTCGGTGCATGCGAGAAGTACAAGCGAGATGGCTCGGTCGTCGAGTCTTTCTTGGACCTCTCCACGATGTGATCGAGGAGGCGATAGGTTCGCCTCATAATTAATCGCACCGGCGACCCACAACCTTCCTCGGGACCCATCGCCGTGCGGGCTGCTCTAACTTCGGGGAGCCGTGGGATGCCTTAGTAGCGGGGAAGAAGGAGCCTTCTTCCTGACGAGGCGACATAAGCGTGTAAGCGGCGTAAAGCGCGAAAGGCCCACAGGCGGTACGCAGGGCGTCTTGAGGTGGCGCCAGCGGGCGCCAGGGCGGCGCCATTGTAAGCAAGCCCGGCACAAAACAACACCCTGGCTGGCGGTTTAGCCATTGGGCGATGAGTGTCAGCGACCACGACAAGGCCGAGGCTCATATCGCGCCTGGCGAAGGAGGAGAGCGGCTCTGTTCATGGCGCATGCAAGCATTGAGCTACCTTGGCGACTCGATCGCAAAGGCTTTCATCCATCTCAATGAGCCAAAAGCACCACGCTCTTCTGGCGATGGCTACGGGAAGGACAAGACTACGGTGGTGCCTGCGACACGGCGCCGCCGCGCTTATATGACGGCGAAGAATTCTGCCATGAGCTCGACTCCGTCTGTGCGAGCTCCGCCAAGTTTGGGGATGCCTCGCTATGGAGATAAAAGGCGTCGGCTCCGTCATCTTCACCGCCAAGACAAGAAGCATCGGCTACTCACGGTGTTTACTACATCAGCTAAGAACTCCATCATCGGCTTGGGGCAATTTGGATGAGAATAGCTCCGCAGCGTCTTGATTGAGCATGGGGTCCTCGCATCTGAGGATCGCCGGTGTCGCCTTCGCCAAGGTACCCGGAGGTGAAAATCGACTCTCGTCCTTGATGTGCGGTGCACAACGGTGCATCTCGCGGTCCGTCCGGGACGGCGAGGTGTGGCGATGGCATGGCGCTTTAGGCACCTTCATTTTGAGGCCACAAGCGTCTAAGTGCCAAGGGATGGTGCGAGGCCGACCATGTGAACGATTCTGCGACATCTGCGTCTTGGCAAGCGAAGCGACTCCCTTTCCCAGCGGCGAGTTTCGGGCCAAGGAGAAAGCTGGAGCTCGTGCACGGAACTGTGCGGCGGTGGCGCCAGCCACGCTAGGAGGTCGGCGCTACTTTTTACTGCTTATCGGCGATCTCTCCCGCTACATGTGGGTGATGATCCTCGGCGATGAGGAAAGCGGCGGGCGCCATCGGTAGCGTGGGTTGGTGTGGGCGGAAGCGGCGCAAATGCGCGTGTTGCGCATGCCAGCAATGGCGGTGAGTTCCGCAGTGGCTGAATCAGCGTCGTCTGCGCGATGAGGGCATCGGCGCCGCTACTCCGTGCGTACAGCCGCATGCAAAAGCAGCGGCGTCGTCGGCGGCCTTGACGAAGCGATTGTGGGGATGGCTCGGGCTCTCCTCAAGCGAGAGGATGCTGGCTGTCTTACGGGGAAAGCGGTGCTAACGACGTCTACATCCTCAACGCTCACCTACTAAGGCATTGGCAGGCGGGACTCCGTCTGAGGCTGGCATGAAGCGAAGCGGCGGTCTCTCATTTGCGGGTTTTGGCGCCTTGCGTTCGCCAAGGAGCTCGGCCACATCGGCAAGCTCGGCAGCGGGGAGCGCCGGGGTCTTCATTGGCTCGCGGAGGGCTCAAGGCCTCGCATCCTCGACCCAAAGACACAACTTGTGCGCCTGGCGTAGTGTTCGGCGAAGCGAGTGGCAATGGGACAAGCGGTGAATGAGCGGCTCGGCCCGGCGCATAGCGACTTCATTGTCGTCGCCCGCCTCAAAAATTTGGGGAAACAGCGGCTCCTCTTGCGGCACTTCTACCCGGCCCCCAAAACTCATCGACTCCGGCGCTGCTATGCGGCGACACCAACGGCGGCAGCGGCATACTCCAGCCGCCGGTCGCCCTTCCGGGCTCGTCTTCGCCAGCGCAGCTCACGCGAGCACAACGATGAAGTTCGCTTCCCGCTCACTCGAGGGCGTATCGGCCAGCGTGGCATGTGAACGGCTGCGGTACCGTCGATGGATAATCGCTTTCGGCTGACCGGCGGTGCGGGGCTGAGTGCCGCATGTGACACGGGCGCAGCTTCGGCTCTCGTGTGAAGGCGGCGAACCACGGTCGCTGCGGAGCCCGAGAGAGCCTTGGCATAAGCTGCGATGCGATTGGAGATGGATCGGTCGAGCAAAACCGCGCTGGGAGCTCGTGATCTCCCGAGTCGTAGCGCAATCACCCATAAGTGGGTGTTCAAGGTGAAGAGGATGGGCGGTGCCATCATCAAGCACAAGGCTCGCTTGGTGGCCGAGGCTTCTTCGCGGCGGGAAGAATCGACGGCGCTTTCGCTCCGTGTAACGCGGATGGAGTCGTCGCGACTTCTCTTCTCTGGCTGCCGGGAGGTGGCGTGTCCACCACATGGACGTCGAGTCGGCATTCCTCAGCGGCGACTTGAAGGAGGAAATCTATGTGCATCGACCGCCAAGGTTTGCGATCCTCGGCGGGAGAGGGCAAGGTACTCCGCTGCGCAAAGGCTCTCTATGGCCTCTGACGAGCACCTAGGCGTGGGCATGGTGGACTCCGCTAAATAAGATGGGCTTCGAGCAAAAGCCGCATGAAACGGCCGTCTGTCGGCCAGGCGATGGAGAAATGCCTGCTGGTGGCGTCTATGTTGACAACTTGGTGATGCGGCACCGAAGATGCGAAGGTGGCGGCGTTCGAGGAAGACATAAAGGCCACCTTCCGGATGGGTGATCTGGGGCTCTCTCCTTTTATCTGAAGGATTGAGGTGCACGGGATCACTCCGGGATCAACCGATAGTCGCCTCGCCAAAGCGCGTCGTTGAGCTAAATTGGGCTCACCGATTGCCGCAGCTCTCACTCGATGGAAGAAGGCTGGCCCGAGTCGCGGCAGCCTGCGATGGAGAAGTGGGCCTTCTGTGATGCCGGCGCCTTGTGAGGAGCCGCCGCTACCTCGCCCACACGGCGGACTTGGCCTTCTCGTCGGCTATGTCGATCGGTTCATGGAAGCGGCCAAGCGGCGGAATGCGAGGCGATGAAGAGGATAAATGCGCTACGTGGCGAGGACCTCGACCACGGCCTCCACTACCCTAGGTGTCGAAGGCGGCAGCATAATCGAATGCGGCGGCAGCGACCACGCCCGGCGACATCGACACCGGCAAAACCTGGCGGGATCCTTTTCTTCCTCGGCAAGTGTCTCGTGGTGGCAATCGATCAGCGGCGGTGGTAGCCTGTCGGTGTGAAATTGAGTACATAGCGGCCTCCACCGCTGCACTCGGCGCTCTGGCTCGCTTCGGCTTGGTGATCTTCTCGTTCAAGATACGAGCAGTGCGGCTCTGGTGAATGACAAGTCCGCCACAGCTCAGCAAAAGAACCCGTTTTTCTGAGCGGAGCAAGCACATCCGTGAGGTATCACTTCATCCATGAGCTGCTTGGAAGAAGGGAGCATCGGTGACTACATCAACTCACGGACCAGCTCGCACTGCTCACCAAGCCTCTTGGGAGGATCAAGTTCCTGAGCTTTGCTCCGGGATCGGGATGATTCAACTCTCCCACAAGGCAGTACAAGACTTAGGGAGAATGATGGATAAAATCGTGTACTAGGGTCTTTGTGGGGCTGCGACACATGGTCCTTGTGGCGTTAGGAGGATAAAATCTGGACCATCAGGGATGGCTGTTAGGATAGAGTTACATTCTTGACCATCAAGGGTACATCGGTTAACATCTTAGACTAGCATCTTAGCATATGCTTGGTTGGCTAGCAGCCTATAAATATGTATCCCCAACCCCTCAGGTTGGCATGGCATTGTGTGAGAAATAAACCAACGAAAATTGTCCCAACTCTCCTAGTGTCATCCACAACTATCAATGCTCAGGTTGAAGGTCTAACAAACACACACTAAAACACGATGGCTAAGCGAGAAAAAAGAAAAAAACCCCAAAGGGATCAAATCCACGATCGACAATCTATAGCAATGACCATATCCGCACCAACTATCATGACACCACAAGGACAATGATGTTCTTCAACAGCCAACGCCTTCAGGAAGGGAGCGAAGTGACCGTTAATACATATGACTTGCAAGTCTAAATGACTAGATTGTTGCAGTATTTATTATTCTCTGTTTGCCTTCATTAGTTTTTTTCGAGAAAACGCAAAGTGATTTTTGCGTTTCATTGCATTGAAAAGGTGAGAGTGAGTACATGCCTCCTAGGAGGTTATATTTACAGAGTCCTAGCGCCTCCGATTAGTAGACATCCCAGGAGGCGGGCAAGACTACCCGCAGCCCCTATGCCCCAGCTTTTGCCCAACAGTTGGCCTCGTCTTTAATCCTATCAACTAGCGCATCTATCGGGGTCTTGCATTGTCGAAGATGCATTAGTTCCTCTGTTTCGAATCATCACAGGGGCGAAGTGTGATCAATTGCGAGCTTTGCGTAGTGTAGGAGGTTTGTGCCTTTATGCGCAGCCACAGTCCATCAAGGTGATTTAGTTGGTGGCGGTTGGCGAATATATCGCCCGATCCGAGGATGATGTACCGTCTGCTTAGCAAATGGACACGCGCCGATGCTTGGTGTTGGATGGTCTCCGGGTCTTGCAATGCATAAAGGAAGGCACCTAGAAGTCTTCTGGCCGGTATGTTGCAGCCTCGGCGCCGTCAACATCGGTCTGGTTGCTTTGTCAGTCTTGGCCAATCTCGTGTATCCCGATTTGTCCCCTGGATATCGCGGGCCCAAGTGTTCCTGTCCAGGCCTTCTGCCACTATTCTCGTCTTGCGTCGCTGCTTGGGGATACATTGGTATAGCATGGGGGCTATCTCACGGACAGATTGGCCGTTTATCCATCGGTCGTCCCAGAAGAGTGCTGTCCGGCCATCGCCGAGCATCATAGTGGTAGATGCGAAGAACAGTGCGCGCTCCTCCTTGGAGAACTGGAGATCAAGGCCCTGCCATGCGCGGTCAGTGTCTGTGCGGGCAAACCACATCCATCGCAGCCGTAGTGCTAGGCCTGCGCGCTCCAGATCGCGGATCCCAAGGCCAGCATATTCCACGGGGCGGCAGGCGTGGCGCCAATTGACATGACAGTGCCCTCCGTTGGTGACGGCGCGCCCGGCCCACAGAAAGCCACGCTGGATTTTCTCTAGCTGCTTCAGTGTCTTCTTGGGTGGGGCAAAGGCGAGCAGCTGATGAACTGGGATAGCGCTCAGCACCGACTTGACCAGTGCGAGCCTCCCGGCTTTGTTCATGAGCCAAGCTTTCCATGTCGGGTGTCGGGCGGCCACCAGTCGACGAGGGGCTGTAGCTGTGCTGCAGAGGGTCGACGGAGTGTTAACGGGATACCAAGGTAGGTGATGGGCAGCTCAACCACCGGGCATCCAAGTTGGGTGATCATCTCGGCCGTCGCGGGTTCACCATGGAGGTTGGTAGCTGAGCTCTTTGCATAATTCACCCGGAGCCCACTAGCTCGGCCAAACAGGGCTAAGATGCCCTTGATGGCTGCCATGTCGTCCTGGGTGGCATGGCAGAATATCATCACATCGTCGGCGTAGAGTGAGATCGCCGAAATAGCTCGTCTGGGGTGTAGCGGCCGTAGTATGCTGCAGTCGTGGGCGCGTCGCATGAGGCGGCTGAGGGTATCAGACAGCGAGCACAAAGAGCTGCGGGGACACGGGGTCTCCCTGGCGCAGACCGCATCGGAGCCAGATTGGTGAGCCGGGTTCGCCGTTTAGCCTTCATTAGTTTCAGTTTCTACTTTATAAGTGCATAAGGACAACCTCTAGCGAAGTTCAAATTGACATTTTTTAATAGTTATAATTACAGCCATTTCATCTGTAACAACATTTGTAGCATGGAATGGTTGCTGAAACACTCTTGATGTGTGTGTATATATATATATACAACCTTAACTAGTTCTGTGGCAAGCTATGATAGACACAGTTTTACCTTTATATATATATATATATACATTTATTTATTTATTTATTTATTTATTTATTTATTTATTTGCAGTGATTCTTGGCGAGATAGCAAACTTTGCAGCATACGCATTTGCCCCTGCCATACTTGTTACTCCTCTAGGAGCTCTGAGCATAATATTTAGGTAGCAGTCATACCATTTTCTTGAATTTACTTATTTGTCATAGTATATGTTTCTGTTTAATCTTTTGCTGATGCAGTGCAGTGCTCGCACACTTCATCCTGAAAGAGAGATTGCATATGTTTGGTGTTGTTGGTTGCATCTTGTGTGTTGTTGGGTCTGTTGGTATAGTTTTGCATGCCCCAAAGGAGAGGGAGATTAATTCAGTGGAGGAAATATGGCATTTTGCAACTCAGCCAGGTAGCAACTTGAAGACCTGCTCCTGTCAATAGGAACCTGTAGTATTTCATGCTTTATTGATGCCATGCTGCTAATTGCATGATCATGCATTCAATGTTTGATATTTCATGACTTGACCATCGGTTTGGATTTCATGGAAAATTGTCCAATTGCAGATAGTGTAGAATTTGGCAACTGTTGGTCAAACGTATGAATATCTAAGAATTAACTTACCTTTTAGATTATAATTCACTCGAGTATTTTAGTTAAGTTTCCCCTTGTTCTGGTCATGGCATTTCTTAAGGATCGCTGATCACAACGATTAAGTATATGAAAAGAGAACTTGAACTTAATAAACTTTTCTTCAGGGGAAAGATATACTTACACTATTTTGTTTTGCCTTGCTCCCTTTTGATCTGGCTGTATCTTTGTTGGCACTCTCAACATTGACATGCAAGGGTAATTTCTGCAGGTTTCATTGTTTATTCATGTGTGGCTGTGGTTGGTGCTCTTTTTTTGATTTTCTGGGCTGTCAAACGCTCTGGTCATAGGAAGATGCTCGTCTATATTGCAATCTGTTCACTAATGGGATCACTCACGGTACACTAGAAGTGCAATACCATCTGATCAAATCATTAAATGGATCAAGTTAGTGATTGTTCAGTGACATATTTTTTTGACTGGACAGGTTATCAGCGTAAAAGCAGTTGCCATTGCCTTGAAGCTGTCATTTAGTGAATCAAACCAATTCATCTACGTCCAGACGTGGTTCTTCATATTTGTTGTCATTATTTGCTGCTTGGTGCAGTTGAACTATTTAAACAAGGTAACCATTATAAATCTCTCAGCCCCCCTGGTATAAGTTTGCATTGTTGAGAAATTGGGTATAGCACTTCAGTTTCAATCAAATGGCATAATACTGGATTTAGTGGCATCTGATATATGAACTTGCATGGTTCTTATGAGTGTCATTGTGTATAACTATGCGTGAATTCACATACTTTTTAAAGTATAGATGTTTGACCATGATGAGCCACCATTGAATATTCGGTTTATTTTACATTAACATTTTATTCCTGATCGATAGCAATATATGAACAGAAC
>JAHHZJ010003168.1:0-29965 GCA_021437245.1 Aegilops speltoides
AACAAGGAGAATAAGGCATATAGCCGCTGGATTTTCGTCAATTTACGGCCAAATGAGATTGCCCGGATCATAGAGCATCTGCAGAATGGTACGTTTGTCCCTACCAAGGGGCCTAATATCTATAATCAACATAATCCCTCCAATTTCCTTCAAAACGAAGTGCCAATGGGTTCAGAAACTTGTCTAAAAAATAGTGACGAATGATGTTCTTTGACTTTCAGGGCCAAAAAGTCCGGCTTAAGGCTGAATTTGAGGGTACTCCGGGCCTCCTGGCTCAAGCGGGTAGCATTTTTTTTGATTCACGCGCTCGCCGCGAGCAGTTTGAGTACTTATGGGTCCGACACAGACTCCGATTGACAAAAATTATGACCGTTTTAGAGAACATCTGTCCAATCTATGGCTGTCCTTGAAAGTACTTCATTTTCTCGTGCGCTTTTTGGCTGCCCCAAAATTTCTTGTCCTCTATAGTGGAAATATCGTTTCCACATATATATTGACGATGCAGGAATGCCCTTTTGTTCTTGGCTTTCCGTGCATGAGTTACAACATGCCATCCGTGAAAACAAGGAGAATAAGGCATATAGCCGTTGGATTTTCTTCAATTCTGACCAAATGAGATTGCCGGATCATAGAGCATCTGCGAGAAAATGCGTTTGTCCCTACAGGGGCTAATGTCTATAAACAACATAATCTCTCAATTTCCATCAAAGGAAGTGCCAATGGGTTGAAACCTATCGAAAAATAGCGACGAATGATGTTCTTTGACTTTCGGGGCCAAAAGTCCTGCTTAAGGCTGAATTTGAGGTACTCGGGCCTCTGGCGCAAGCGGAGATATTTTTTGGATTCGCGCGCTCGCTTGAGCAGTTTGAGTACTTATGGGTCGACAGCGGACTCCTAATGACAAAATTATGACCGTTTTAGTGAACATCTGTCCATTCTATGGCGGTCCTTGAAAGTACTTCATTTTCTCGTGCGAGTTTTGCTGGCTGCCCCAAAATTTCTTGTCCTCTATAGTGGAATATCGTTTCCACATATATATTGACCGATGCAGGAATGCCCTTTTGTTCTTGGCTTTCACGCGCATGAGTTACTGACATGCCATCCGTGAAAACAAGGAGAATAAGGCATATAGCGCTGGATTTTCTTCAATTCTGGCCAAATGAGATTGCCGGATCATAGAGCATCTGCGAGAAAGGTATGTTTGTCCCTACGGGGGCTAATGTCTATAATCAACATAATCCCTCGAATTTCCTTCAAAAGGAAGTGTCAATGGGTTCAGAAACTTGTCTAAAAACAGCGACGATTGATGTTCTTTGACTTTCGAGGCCAAAAGTCCTGCTTAAGGCTGAATTTGAGGTACTCCGGGCCTCTGGCAGCGCGAGTATTTTTTGGATTCAGCGCTCTTGCGAGCAGTTTAATACTTATGGGTCCGACACGGACTCGAATGAAAAAATTATGACCGTTTTAGTGAACATCTGTCCAATCTATGGCGGTCCTTGAAAGTACTTCATTTTCTCGTGCGCTTTTTGCTGAATGCCTTAAAATTTCTTGTCCTCTATAGTGGAAATATCGTTTGCACATATATATTGACCGATGCAGGAATGCCCTTTTGTTCTTGGCTTTCCGTGCATGAGTTACAACATGCCATCGGCGAAAACAAGGAGAATAAGGCATATAGCCGTTGGATTTTCTTCAATTAACGGCCAAATAAGATTGCCGGATCATAGAGCATCTGCGAGAAAATGCGTTTGTCCCTACCGGGGGCTAATGTCTATAAGCAACATAATCTCTCAATTTCCATCAAAAGGAAGTGCCAATGGGTTGAAACCTATCTAAAAATAGCGACGAATGATGTTCTTTGACTTTCGGGGCCAAAAGTCCTGCTTAAGGCTGAATTTGAGGTACTCGGGCCTCTGGCACAAGCGAGTATTTTTTGGATTCGCGCGCACTTGCATGAGCAGTTTGAGTACTTATGGGTCGACGCGGACTCCTAATGACAAAATTATGACCGTTTTAGTGAACATCTGTCCATTCTATGGCGGTCCTTGAAAGTACTTCATTTTCTCGTGCGAGTTTTGCTGGCCCCAAAATTTCTTGTCCTCTATAGTGGAATATCGTTTCCACATATATATTGACCGATGCGAGGAATGCCCTTTTGTTCTTGGCTTTCACGCGCATGAGTTACAACATGCCATCCGTGAAAACAAGGAGAATAAGGCATATAGCCGCTGGATTTTCTTCAATTTGGCCAAATAAGATTGCCGGATCATAGAGCATCTGCAAAAGATGCGTTTGTCCCTACCAGGGGCTAATGTCTATAATCAACATAATCCTCAATTTCCTTCAAAGGAAGTGCCAATGGGTTGAAACTTGTCTAAAAACAGCGACGAATGATGTTCTTTGACTTTCGGGGCCAAAAGTCTGCTTAAGGCTGAATTTGAGGTACTCGGGCCTCTGGCATAAGCGAGTATTTTTTTGGATTAGCGCGCTTGCTTGAGCAGTTTAATACTTATGGGTCCGACACGGACTGCGAATGACAAAAATTATGACCGTTTTAGAGAACATCTGTCCAATCTATGGCAGTCCATGAAAGTACTTCATTTTCTCGTCTGCCTGACTGCCCAAAATTTGTTGTCCTCTATAGTGGAAATATCGTTTGCACATATATATTGACCGATGCAGGAATGCCCTTTTGTTCTTGGCTTTCCGCGCATGAGTTACAACATGCCATCGGTGAAACAAGGAGAATAAGGCATATAGCCGTTGGATTTTCTTCAATTCTGACCAAATAAGATTGCGGATCATAGAGCATCTCGAGAAAATACGTTTGTCCCTACCGGGGGCTAATGTCTATAAGCAACATAATCTCTCAATTTCCATCAAAGGAAGTGCCAATGGGTTGAAACTTGTCTGAAAAATAGCGACGAATGATGTTCTTTGACTTTCGGGGCCAAAAGTCTGCTTTAAGGCTGAATTTGAGGTACTCGGGCCTCTGGCATAAGCGAGTATTTTTGGATTCGCATGCTGCTTGTGAGCAGTTTGAGTACTTATGGGTCCGACATGGACTCCTAATGACAAAATTATGACCGTTTTAGTGAACATCTATCCATTCTATGGCAGTCCTTGAAAGTACTTCATTTTCTCGTGCGCTTTTTGCTGGCCCCAAAATTTCTTGTCCTCTATAGTGGAATATCGTTTCCACATATATATTGACCGATGCCGGGAATGCCCTTTTGTTCTTGGCTTTCCGTGCATGAGTTCTGACATGCCATCCGTGAAAACAAGGAGAATAAGGCATATAGCGTTGGATTTTCTTCAATTCTGACCAAATGAGATTGCGGATCATAGAGCATCTGCGAGAAAATACGTTTGTCCCTACCGGGGGCTAATGTCTATAATCAACATAATCCTCAATTTCCTTCAAAAGGAAGTGCCAATGGGTTGAAACTTGTCTAAAAATAGCGACGAATGATGTTCTTTGACTTTCGGGGCCAAAAGTCTGCTTAAGGCTGAATTTGAGGTACTCGGGCCTCTGGCGCAAGCGGAGTATTTTTTGGATTCACGGGCTCGCCTTGAGCAGTTTAGTACTTATGGGTCCGACACGGACTCGAATGACAAAATTATGACCGTTTTAGAGAACATCTGTCCAATCTATGGCAGTCCTTGAAAGTACTTCATTTTCTCGTCGCTTTTGCTGAATGCCCAAAATTTCTTGTCCTCTATAGTGGAAATATCGTTTGCACATATATATTGAAGATGCAGGAATACCCTTTTGTTCTTGGCTTTCGCGCATGAGTTACAACATGCCATCGGTGAAACAAGGAGAATAAGGCATATAGCGTTGGGTTTTCTTCAATTCTGACCAAATGAGATTGCGGATCATAGAGCATCTCGAGAAAGGTGCGTTTGTCCCTACCGAGGGGCTAATGTCTATAAGCAACATAATCTCTCAATTTCCATCAAAGGAAGTGCCAATGGGTTGAAACACATCGAAAAATAGCGACGAATGATGTTCTTTGACTTTCAAGGCCAAAAAGTCTTGCTTAAGGCTTAATTTGAGGGTACTCCGGGCCTCCTGGCGCAAGCGGGAAGTATTTTTTTGGAGTCGCATGCTCGCTGCGAGCAGTTTGAGTACTTATTGGTCCGACATGGACTCCAAATGACAAAATTATGACCGTTTTAGTGCACATCTGTCCATTTTATGGCAGTCCTTGAAAGTACTTCATTTTCTCGTGCGAGTTTTGCCTGACTGCCCCAAAATTTCTTGTCCTCTATAGTGGAGATATCGTTTCCACATATATATTGACCGATTCCAGGAATGCCCTTTTGTTCTTGGCTTTCACGCGCATGAGTTCTGACATGCCATCCGTGAAAACAAGGAGAATAAGGCATATAGCGTTGGATTTTCTTCAATTTTGGCCAAATGAGATTGCCGGATCATAGAGCATCTGCGAAAATACGTTTGTCCCTACCGAGGGCTAATGTCTATAATCAACATAATCCCTCGAATTTCCTTCAAAAGGCAGTGCCAATGGGTTCAGAAACTTGTCTAAAAAACAGCGACGAATGATGTTCTTTGACTTTCAGGGCCAAAAAGTCCTGCTTAATGCTGAATTTGAGGGTACTCTGGGCCTCCTGGCGCAAGCGGGGAGTATTTTTTTTGGATTCGCGCGCTTGCCGCAAGAAGTTTGAGTACTTATGGGTCCGACACGGACTCCGAATGACAAAAATTATGACCGTTTTAGAGAACATCTGTCCAATCTATGGCAGTCCTTGAAAGTACTTCATTTTCTCGTGCGCTTTTTGCCTGACTGCCCCGTAATTTCTTGTCCTCTATAGTGGAAATATCGTTTGCACATATATATAGACCGATGCCAGGAATACCCTTTTGTTCTTGGCTTTCACGCGCATGAGTTACAACATGCCATCAGGCGGAAACAAGGAGAATAAGGCATATAGCCGTTGGGTTTTCTTCAATTTACGGCCAAATGAGATTGCCCGGATCATAGAGCATCTCGAGAAAATCGTTTGTCCCTACCAGGGGCTAATGTCTATAAGCAACATAATCTCTCAATTTCCATCAAAAGGAAGTGCCAATGGGTTGAAACTTGTCGAAAAATAGCGACGAATGATGTTCTTTGACTTTCGGGGCCAAAAGTCACCTTAAGGCTGAATTTGAGGTACTCGGGCCTCTTGGCACAAAGCGGAGTATTTTTTGGATTCATACGCTCGCGCCGAGCAGTTTGAGTACTTATGGGTCGACACGGACTCCTAATGACAAAATTATGACCGTTTTAGTGAACATCTGTCCATTCTATGGCGGTCCTTGAAAGTACTTCATTTTCTCGTGCGAGTTTTGCTGGCCCCCAAAATTTCTTGTCCTCTATAGTGGAATATCGTTTCCACATATATATTGACCGATGCCAGGAATGCCCTTTTGTTCTTGGCTTTCGCGCATGAGTTCTGACATGCCATCCGTGAAAATAAGGAGAATAAGGCATATAGCGCTGGATTTTCTTCAATTCTGACCAAATGAGATTGCGGATCATAGAGCATCTGCGAGAAAGGTCGTTTGTCCCTACCGGGGCTAATGTCTATAATCAACATAATCCCTCAATTTCCTTCAAAGGAAGTGCCAATGGGTTGAAACTTGTCTAAAAACAGCGACGAATGATGTTCTTTGACTTTCGGGGCCAAAAGTCACCTTAAGGCTGAATTTGAGGTACTCGGGCCTCTGGCATAAGCGAGTTTTTTTGGATTCTTGCTTGCGCATGAGCAGTTTGAGTACTTATGGGTCCGACACGGACTCCGAATGACAAAAATTATGACCGTTTTAGAGAACATCTGTCCAATCTATGGCAGTCCTTGAAAGTACTTCATTTTCTCGTGCGCTTTTTGCCTGAATGCCCCAAAATTTCTTGTCCTCTATAGTGGAAATATCGTTTGCACATATATATAGACCGATGCCAGGAATACCCTTTTGTTCTTGGCTTTCACGCGCATGAGTTACAACATGCCATCAGGCGGAAACAAGGAGAATAAGGCATATAGCCGTTGGGTTTTCTTCAATTCTGACCAAATGAGATTGCCGGATCATAGAGCATCTCGAGAAAGGTCGTTTGTCCCTACCGAGGGCTAATGTCTATAAGCAACATAATCTCTCAATTTCCTTCAAAAGGAAGTGCCAATGGGTTGAAACTTGTCGAAAAATAGCGACGAATGATGTTCTTTGACTTTCGGGGCCAAAAGTCTTGCTTAAGGCTGAATTTGAGGTACTCGGGCCTCTGGCATAAGCGGAGTATTTTTTTTTGGATTCGGCGCTTGCATGAGCAGTTTAGTACTTATGGGTCCGACATGGACTCCGAATGACAAAATTATGACCGTTTTAGAGAACATCTGTCCAATCTATGGCGGTCCTTGAAAGTACTTCATTTTCTCGTCGCTTTTTGCTGTTGCCCAAAATTTCTTGTCCTCTATAGTGGAAATATCGTTTGCACATATATATTGACCGATGCCGGGAATGCCCTTTGTTCTTGGCTTTCGCGCATGAGTTACAACATGCCATCCGTGAAAACAAGGAGAATAAGGCATATAGCCGTTGGATTTTCTTCAATTCTGACCAAATGAGATTGCCGGATCATAGAGCATCTGCGAGAAAATGCGTTTGTCCCTACGAGGGGCTAATGTCTATAAGCAACATAATCTCTCAATTTCCTTCAAAGGAAGTGCCAATGGGTTGAAACTTGTCGAAAAATAGCGACGAATGATGTTCTTTGACTTTCAAGACCAAAAGTCCTGCTTAAGGCTTAATTTGAGGTACTCGGGCCTCTGGCATAGCGAGTATTTTTTGGATTCAAGCGCTAGCATAAGCAGTTTAGTACTTATGGGTCGACACGGACTCCTAATGACAAAATATGACCGTTTTAGTGAACATCTGTCCATTCTATGGCGGTCCTTGAAAGTACTTCATTTTCTCGTGCGAGTTTTGCTGGCCCCAAAATTTCTTGTCCTCTATAGTGGAATATCGTTTCCACATATATATTGACCGATGCAGGAATGCCCTTTTGTTCTTGGCTTTCCGTGCATGAGTTACACCATGCCATCCGTGAAAACAAGGAGAATAAGGCATATAGCATTTGGATTTTCTTCAATTATGGCCAAATGAGATTGCCGGATCATAGAGCATCTGCGAGAAAATGCGTTTGTCCCTACCGAGGGGCTAATGTCTATAAGCAACATAATCTCTCAATTTCCTTCAAAGGAAGTGCCAATGGGTTTGAAACTTGTCTAAAAACAGCGACGAATGATGTTCTTTGACTTTCGGGGCCAAAAAGTCTGCTTAAGGCTGAATTTGAGGTACTCGGGCCTCTGGCACAAGCGAGTAGTATTTTTGGATTCAGCGCACTCACGCGATCAGTTTGAGTACTTATGGGTCGACACGGACTCGAATGACAAAATTATGACCGTTTTAGTGAACATCTGTCCAATCTATGGCGGTCCTTGAAAGTACTTCATTTTCTCGTGCGCTTTTTGCTGCTGCCCCAAAATTTCTTGTCCTCTATAGTGGAAATATCGTTTCCACATATATATTGACCGATGCAGGAATGCCCTTTTGTTCTTGGCTTTCATATGCATGAGTTACAACATGCCATCCGCGAAAACAAGGAGAATAAGGCATATAGACATTGGATTTTCTTCAATTTCTGACCAAATGAGATTGCCGGATCATAGAGCATCTGTTGAAAAAGTACGTTTGTCCCTACCACGGGGCTAATGTCTATAAGCAACATAATCTCTTGAATTTCCTTCAAAAAGAAGTGCCAATGGGTTCAGAAGCTTGTCTGAAAAATAGCGACGACTGATGTTCTTTGACTTTCAGGGCCAAAAAGTCCTTAAGGCTGAATTTCAGGGTACTCCAGGCCTCCTGACGCAAGCGGGGTGTATTTTTTGGATTCGCGCGCTCGCCACGAGCAGTTTGAGTACTTATGGGTCCGACACGGACTCCGAATGACAAAATTATGACCGTTCTGTGAACTTCTTTCCAATCTATGGCAGTCCTTGAAAGTACTTCATTTTCTCGTGCGCTTTTTGCCTGACTGCCCCAAAATTTCTTGTCCTCTATAGTGGAAATATCGTTTCCACATATATATTGACCGATGCGGGAATGCCCTTTTGTTCTTGGCTTTCGCGCATGAGTTACAACATGCCATCCGGTGAAAACAAGGAGAATAAGGCATATAGCGCTGGATTTTCTTCAATTCTGGCCAAATGAGATTGCCGGATCATAGAGCATCTGCGAGAAAGGTCGTTTGTCCCTACCGAGGGCTAATGTCTATAAGCAACATAATCTCTCAAATTTCCTTCAAAAGAAGTGCCAATGGGTTGAAACTTGTCGAAAAATAGCGACGAATGATGTTCTTTGACTTTCGGGGCCAAAAGTCACCTTAAGGCTGAATTTGAGGTACTCGGGCCTCTGGCATAGCGGGGTATTTTTTGGATTCGCGCTCGCCTTGAGCAGTTTGAGTACTTATGGGTCCGACACGGACTCCTAATGACAAAATTATGACCGTTTTAGTGAACATCTGTCCATTCTATGGCGGTCCTTGAAAGTACTTCATTTTCTCGTGCGCTTTTTGCTGGCCCCAAAATTTCTTGTCCTCTATAGTGGAATATCGTTTCCACATATATATTGACCGATGCGGGAATGCCCTTTTGTTCTTGGCTTTCACGCGCATGAGTTGACATGCCATCCGTGAAAACAAGGAGAATAAGGCATATAGCCGCTGGATTTTCTTCAATTCTGACCAAATAAGATTGCCGGATCATAGAGCATCTGCGAGAAAGGTCGTTTGTCCCTACCGAGGGCTAATGTCTATAAGCAACATAATCCCTCAATTTCCTTCAAAAGGAAGTGCCAATGGGTTGAAACTTGTCGAAAAAGCAATGACGAATGATGTTCTTTGACTTTCGGGGCCAAAAGTCTGCTTAAGGCTGAATTTGAGGTACTCGGGCCTCTGGAGCAAGCGGGGAGTATTTTTTGGATTCGCGCGCTCGCCGCAAGCAGTTTGAGTACTTATGGGTCCGACACGGACTCCTAATAACAAAATATGACCGTCTTAGTGAGCATCTGTCCATTCTATGGCAGTCCTTGAAAGTAGTTCATTTTCTCGTGCACTTTTTGCCTGACTGCCCTAAAATTTCTTGTCCTCTTTAGTGGACATATCATTTGCACATATATATTGACCTATGCCAGGAATGCACTTTAGTTCTTGGCTTTCACGTACATGAGTTACACCATGCCATCCGAAAACGAGGATAATTAGGCATATAGCCGCTGGATTTGATTCAATTTACGGCCAAATGAGATTGCGGATCATAGAGCATCTGCATGAAAGATGCGTTTGTCCCTACCACGGGGCTAATGTCTATAAGCAACATAATCTCTCGAATTTCCTTCAAAGGAAGTGCCAATGGGTTGAAACTTGTGCGAAAAAAACAATGAATGATGTTCTTTGACTTTCGGGGCCAAAATGTCCTTAAGGCTGCATTTGAGGTACTCGGGACTCTGGCGCAAGCGAGGAGTATTTTCTGGATTCGCGCACTCACCACGAGCAGTTTGAGTACTTATGGGTCCGACACGGACTCCGAATGACAAAAATTATGACCGTTTTAGTGAACATCTGTCCAATCTATGGCAGTCCTTGAAAGTAGTTCATTTTCTCGTGCACTTTTTGCCTAACTGCCCCAAAATTTCTTGTCCTCTATAGTGGAGATATCGTTTCCACATATATATTGACCAATGCCAGGAATGCCGTTTAGTTCTTGGCTTTCATATGCATGAGTTACACCATGCCATCCGGCGAAAACGAGGAGAATAAGGCATATAGCCGCTGGATTTGATTCAATTTACGGCCAAATGAGATTGCCCGGATCATAGAGCATCTATTGAAAGGTACATTTGTCCCTACCACGGGGCTAATGTCTATAAGCAACATAATCTCTCAATTTCCTTCAAAGGAAGTGCCAATGGGTTTGAAACTTGTCGAAAAACAACGACGAATGATGTTCTTTGACTTTCGGGGCCAAAAGTCCTACTTAAGGCTGAATTTGAGGTACTCGGGCCTCTGGCGCAAGCGGGGAGTATTTTTTGGATTCGCGCACTCACATGAGCAGTTTGAGTACTTATGGGTCGACCACGGACTCGAATGACAAAATTATGACCGTTTTAGTGAACATCTGTCCATTCTATGGCGGTCCTTGAAAGTACTTCATTTTCTCGTCGCATTTTTTGCTGGCCCCAAAATTTCTTGTCCTCTATAGTGGAAATATCATTTCCACATATATATTGACCGATGCAGGAATGCCCTTTTGTTCTTGGCTTTCACATGCATGAGTTACAACATGCCATCCGTGAAAACAAGGAGAATAAGGCATATAGCGCTGGATTTTCTTCAATTCTGACCAAATGAGATTGCCGGATCATAGAGCATCTGCGAGAAATGTCGTTTGTCCCTACCGGGGCTAATGTCTATAAGCAACATAATCTCTCAATTTCCATCAAAGGAAGTGCCAATGGGTTGAAACTTGTCGAAAAATAGCGACGAATGATGTTCTTTGACTTCGGGGCCAAAAGTCCTGCTTAAGGCTGAATTTGAGGTACTCGGGCCTCTGGCGCAAGCGGGAGTATTTTTGGATTATGCGCTGCTTGAGCAGTTTGAGTACTTATGGGTCGACACGGACTCCTAATGACAAAATTATGACCGTTTTAGTGAACATCTGTCCATTCTATGGCAGTCCTTGAAAGTACTTCATTTTCTCGTCGCGTTTTTGCTGGCCCCAAAATTTCTTGTCCTCTATAGTGGAATATCGTTTCCACATATATATTGACCAATGCAGGAATGCCCTTTTGTTCTTGGCTTTCACGCGCATGAGTTAAAACATGCCATCCGTGAAAACAAGGAGAATAAGGCATATAGCGCTGGATTTTCTTCAATTCTGGCCAAATGAGATTGCGGATCATAGAGCATCTGCGAGAAAGGTACGTTTGTCCCTACCGAGGGCTAATGTCTATAAGCAACATAATCTCTCAATTTCCTTCAAAGGAAGTGCCAATGGGTTGAAACTTGTCGAAAAACAGCGACGAATGATGTTCTTTGACTTTCGGGGCCAAAAGTCCTGCTTAAGGCTGAATTTGAGGTACTCGGGCCTCTGGCGCAAGTGGGGAGTATTTTTTGGATTCGCATACTCGCGCGAGCAGTTGAGTACTTATGGGTCGACACGGACTCTAATGACAAAATTATGACCGTTTTAGTGAACATCTGTCCAATCTATGGCGGTCCTTGAAAGTACTTCATTTTCTCGTGCGCTTTTTGCTGGCTGCCCCAAAATTTCTTGTCCTCTATAGTGGAATATCGTTTCCACATATATATTGACCGATGCCAGGAATGCCCTTTTGTTCTTGGCTTTCACGCGCATGAGTTCTGACATGCCATCCGTGAAAACAAGAGAATAAGGCATATAGCGCTGGATTTTCTTCAATTCTGACCAAATGAGATTGCGGATCATAGAGCATCTGCGAGAAAGGTACATTTGTCCCTACCGGGGGCTAATGTCTATAAGCAACATAATCCCTCAATTTCCTTCAAAGGAAGTGCCAATGGGTTGAAACTTGTCGAAAAACAGCGACGAATGATGTTCTTTGACTTTCGGGGCCAAAAGTCCTACTTAAGGCTGAATTTGAGGTACTCGGGCCTCTGGCGCAAGCGGAGTATTTTTTGGATTCGCACGCTTGCATGAGCAGTTTGAGTACTTATGGGTCCGACACGGACTCCTAATGACAAAATTATGACCGTTTTAGTGAACATCTGTCCATTCTATGGCGGTCCTTGAAAGTACTTCATTTTCTCGTGCGCTTTTTGCTGGCCCCCAAAATTTCTTGTCCTCTATAGTGGAAATATCGTTTCCACATATATATTGACCGATGCAGGAATGCCCTTTTGTTCTTGGCTTTCACGCGCATGAGTTACAACATGCCATCCGTGAAAACAAGGAGAATAAGGCATATAGCCGCTGGATTTTCTTCAATTCTGACCAAATGAGATTGCGGATCATAGAGCATCTGCGAGAAAGATACGTTTGTCCCTACCGAGGGGCTAATGTCTATAAGCAACATAATCTCTCAATTTCCATCAAAAGGAAGTGCCAATGGGTTGAAACTTGTCGAAAAATAGCGACGAATGATGTTCTTTGACTTTCGGGGCCAAAAGTCACCTTAAGGCTGAATTTGAGGTACTCGGGCCTCTGGCGCAAGCGGAGTATTTTTTGGATTCGCATGCTCGCTTGTGAGCAGTTTGAGTACTTATGGGTCGACACGGACTCCTAATGACAAAATTATGACCGTTTTAGTGAACATCTCTCCAATTATGGCAGTCCTTAAAAGTACTTCATTTTCTAGTGCGCGTTTTGCCTGACTGCCCCAAAATTTCTTGTCCCCTATAGTGGAGATATCGTTTCCACATATATATTGACCGATACCAGGAATGCCCTTTTGTTCTTGGCTTTCACGCGCATGAGTTACAACATGCCATCCGTGAAAACAAGGAGAATAAGGCATATAGCTTTGGATTTTCTTCAATTCTGACCAAATGAGATTGCCGGATCATAGAGCATCTGCGAAAATGCGTTTGTACCTACCGGGGCTAATGTCTATAAGCAACATAATCTCTCGAATTTCCTTCAAAAGGAAGTGCCAATGGGTTGAAACTTGTCGAAAAACAACGACGAATGATGTTCTTTCACTTTCGGTGCCAAAAGTCACTGCTTAAGGCTGAATTTGAGGTACTCGGGCCTCTAGTTCAAGCGGGGTGTATTTTTTTGGATTCGCGCGCTCGCGGCGAGCAATTTGAGTACTTATGGGTCCGACACGGACTCCTATTGAGAAAATTATGACCGTTTTAGTGAACATCTGTCCAATCTATGGCAGTCCTTGAAAGTACTTCATTTTCTCATGCACTTTTTGCCTGACAGCCCCAAAATTTCCTGTCCTCTATAGTGGAAATATCGTTTCCACATATATATTGACCGATGCCAGGAATGCCCTTTTGTTCTTGGTTGTCATGCGCATGAGTTACAACATGCCATCCGACGAAAACCAGGAGAATAAGGCATATAGCCGCTGGATTTTCTTCAATTCTGACCAAATGAGATTGCCGGATCGAGAGCATCTGCGAAAGATACGTTTGTCCCTACCAGAGGCCTATGTCTATAAGCAACATAATCTCTCAATTTCCATCAAAGGAAGTGCCAATGGGTTGAAACACATCGAAAAATAGCGACGAATGATGTTCTTTGACTTTAGGGCCAAAAGTCCTGCTTAAGGCTCAATTTGAGGTACTCGGGCCTCTGGTGCAAGCGGGGAGTATTTTTTTGGATTCGCATGCTCGCCGCGAGCAGTTTGAGTACTTATGGGTCCGACACGGACTCCTAATGACAAAATGATGACCGTTTTAGTGAACATCTGTCCATTCTATGGCAGTCCTCGAAAGTACTTCATTTTCTCGTGCGCGTTTTGCCTGACTGCCCCAAAATTTCTTGTCCTCAATAGTGGAGATATCATTTCCACATATATATTGACCGATGCCAGGAATGCCCTTTTGTTCTTGGCTTTCACGCGCATTAGTTACAGCATGCCATCCGGCGAAAATAAGGAGAATAAGGCATATAGCCGCTGGATTTTCTTCAATTCTGACCAAATGAGATTGCCGGATCATAGAGCATCTGCGAGAAAATACGTTTGTCCCTACCGAGGGCTAATGTCTATAAGCAACATAATCCCTCAATTTCCTTCAAAGGAAGTGCGAATGGGTTGAAACTAGTCTGAAAAACAATGACGTATGATGTTCTTTAACTTTCGGGGCCAAAAGTCCTGCTTAAGGCTGAATTTGAGGTACTCGGGCCTCTGGCGAGCGCGGAGTATTTTTTGGATTTACGCTTCTTGTGAGCAGTTTGAGTACTTATGGGTCGGCGGACTCCTAATGACAAAATTATGATCGTTTTAGTGAACATCTCTCCAATTATGGCGGTCCTTGAAAGTACTTCATTTCTCGTGCCCTTTTTGGTGGCTGGCCCAAAATTTCTTGTCCTCTATAGTGGAAATATCGTTTCCACATATATTAACCGATGCAGGAATGCCCTTTTGTTCTTGGCTTTCCGCGCATGAGTTACAACATGCCATCCGGTGAAAACAAGGAGAATAAGGCATATAATATTTGGATTTTCTTCAATTCTGGCCAAATGAGATTGCGGATCATAGAGCATCTGCGAGAAAATGCGTTTGTCCCTACCGAGGGCTAATGTCTATAAGCAACATAATCTCTCAATTTCGATCAAAGGAAGTGCCAATGGGTTGAAAACATGCGAAAAATAGCGACGAATGATGTTCTTTGACTTTCGGGGCTAAAAGTCACCTTAAGGCTAAATTTGAGGTACCGGGCCTCTGGCGCAGGGGCGAGTATTATTTGGATTCATGCGCTCATGGCGAGCAATTTGAGTACTTATGGGTCGACCACGGACTCCTATTGAAAAATTATGACCGTTTTAGTGAACATCTGCCCATTCTATGGCGGTCCTTGAAAATACTTCATTTTCTAGTCGCGTTTTGCTGGCCCCAAAATTTCTTGTCCCCTATAGTGGAATATCGTTTCCACATATATATTGACCGATACCGGGAATGCCCTTTTGTTCTTGGCTTTCCGCGCATGAGTTCTGACATGCCATCCGTGAAAACAAGGAGAATAAGGCATATAGCCGCTGGATTTTCTTCAATTCTGGCCAAATGAGATTGCGGATCATAGAGCATCTGCAGAAAATGCGTTTGTACCTACCGAGGGCTAATGTCTATAAGCAACATAATCTCTCAATTTCCTTCAAAAGGAAGTGCCAATGGGTTGAAACTTATGCGAAAAACAACGACGAATGATGTTCTTTCACTTTCGGTGCCAAAAGTCTGCTTAAGGCTGAATTTGAGGTACTCGGGCCTGCTAGTTCAAGCGGGGTGTATTTTTTTTGGATTCATGGCGCTCGCTTGTGAGCAGTTTGAGTACTTATGGGTCCGACACGGACTCCGAATGACAAATTTATGACCGTTTTAGTGAACATCTGTCCAATCTATGGCAGTCCTTGAAAGTACTTCATTTTCTCGTGCACTTTTTGCCTGATAGCCCCAAAATTTCCTGTCCTCTATAGTGGAAATATCGTTTCCACATATATATTGACCGATGCCAGGAATGCCCTTTTGTTCTTGGTTGTCATGCGCATGAGTTACAACATGCCATCCGGCGAAAACAAGGAGAATAAGGCATATAGCCGCTGGATTTTCTTCAATTTACGGCCAAATGAGATTGCCCGGATCAGAGAGCATCTGCAGAAAGGTACGTTTGTCCCTACCAGGGGGCCTATGTCTATAAGCAACATAATCTCTCGAATTTCCATCAAAAGGAAGTGCCAATGGGTTCAGAAACCTGTCTGAAAAATAGCGACGAATGATGTTCTTTGACTTTCGGGCCAAAAGTCACCTTAAGGCTCAATTTGAGGTACTCGGGCCTCTGGTGCAAGCGGGAGTATTTTTTGGATTCGCATGCTCTTGCATGAGCAGTTTGAGTACTTATGGGTCCGACACGGACTCCTAATGAAAAATGATGACCGTTTTAGTGAACATCTGTCCATTCTATGGCGGTCCTCGAAATACTTCATTTTCTCGTCGCGTTTTGCTGACTGCCCCAAAATTTCTTGTCCTCAATAGTGGAATATCATTTCCACATATATATTGACCGATGCCAGGAATGCCCTTTTGTTCTTGGCTTTCCGCGCATTAGTTACTGACATGCCATCCGTGAAAATAAGGAGAATAAGGCATATAGCGCTGGATTTTCTTCAATTCTGGCCAAATGAGATTGCCGGATCATAGAGCATCTGCGAAAGATACGTTTGTCCCTACCGGGGGCTAATGTCTATAAGCAACATAATCCTCAATTTCCTTCAAAAGGAAGTGCGAATGGGTTCAGAAACTAGTCTGAAAAACAGCGACGTATGATGTTCTTTAACTTTCAGGGCCAAAAAGTCCTGCTTAAGGCTGAATTTGAGGTACTCGGGCCTCTTGGCGAAGCGGAGTATTTTTTTGGATTTGCGCTTCTTGTGAGCAGTTTGAGTACTTATGGGTCCGACGCGGACTCCTAATGACAAAATTATGATCGTTTTAGTGAACATCTCTCCAATTATGGCAGTCCTTGAAAGTACTTCATTTTCTCGTGCCCTTTTTGACTGGCTGGCCCAAAATTTCTTGTCCTCTATAGTGGAAATATCGTTTCCACACATATATTGGCCGATGCCAGGAATGCCCTTTTGTTCTTGGCTTTCACGCGCATGAGTTACAACATGCCATCCGGTGAAAACAAGGAGAATAAGGCATATAGCCACTGGATTTTCTTCAATTTACGGCCAAATGAGATTGCGGATCATAGAGCATCTGCGAGAAAATGCGTTTGTCCCTACCGGGGCTAATGTCTATAAGCAACATAATCTCTCAATTTCGATCAAAGGAAGTGCCAATGGGTTGAAACACATGCGAAAAATAGCGACGAATGATGTTCTTTGACTTTCAGGGCCAAAAAGTCCTGCTTAAGGCTAAATTTGAGGGTACTTCGGGCCTCCTGGCGCAAGCAGGGAGTATTATTTGGATTCGCACGCTCGCGGCGAGCAATTTGAGTACTTATGGGTCCGACACGGACTCCTATTGAGAAAATTATGACCGTTTTAGTGAACATCGCCCATTCTATGGCGGTCCTTGAAAATACTTCATTTTCTAGTCGCGTTTTTTGCTGGCCCCAAAATTTCTTGTCCCCTATAGTGGAATATCGTTTCCACATATATATTGACCGATACCAGGAATGCCCTTTTGTTCTTGGCTTTCGCGCGCATGAGTTCTGACATGCCATCCGTGAAAACAAGGAGAATAAGGCATATAGCCGTTGGATTTTCTTCAATTCTGACCAAATGAGATTGCCGGATCATAGAGCATCTGCAGAAAGGTATGTTTGTACCTACCAGGGGGCTAATGTCTATAAGCAACATAATCTCTCGAATTTCCTTCAAAAGGAAGTGCCAATGGGTTCAGAAACTTGTCTGAAAAACAACGACGAATGATGTTCTTTCACTTTCAGTGCCAAAAAGTCCTGCTTAAGGCTGAATTTCAGGGTACTCCGGGCCTGCTAGTTCAAGCGGGGTGTATTTTTTTGGATTCGCGCGCTCGCCGCGAGCAGTTTGAGTACTTATGGGTCCGACACGGACTCCGAATGACAAATTTATGACCGTTTTAGTGAACATCTGTCCAATCTATGGCAGTCCTTGAAAGTACTTCATTTTCTCGTGCACTTTTTGCCTGACAGCCCCAAAATTTCCTGTCCTCTATAGTGGAAATATCGTTTCCACATATATATTGACCGATGCCAGGAATGCCCTTTTGTTCTTGGTTGTCATGCGCATGAGTTCTGACATGCCATCCGTGAAAACAAGGAGAATAAGTCATATAGCCGCTGGATTTTCTTCAATTCTGACCAAATGAGATTGCCGGATCATAGAGCATCTGCGAGAAAGGTACGTTTGTCCCTACCGGGGGCTAATGTCTATAAGCAACATAATCTCTCAATTTCCATCAAAAGGAAGTGCCAATGGGTTGAAACCTTTCGAAAAATAGCGACGAATGATGTTCTTTGACTTTCGGGGCCAAAAGTCTGCTTAAGGCTGAAGTTGAGGTACTCGGGCCTCTGGCATAATGAAGTATTTTTTGGATTCGCACCTTTTCGCTGCAAGCAGTTTGAGTACTTATGGGTCGACACGGACTCTAATGACAAAATTATGACCGTTTTAGTGAACATCTGTCCATTCTATGGCGGTCCTTGAAAGTACTTCATTTTCTAGTCGCGTTTTGCTGGCCCCAAAATTTCTTGTCCCCTATAGTGGAATATCGTTTCTACATATATATTGACCGATACCGGGAATGCCCTTTTGTTTTGGCTTTCCGCGCATGGTGTGACATGCCATCCAGCGAAAACAAGGAGAATAAGGCATATAGCCGCTGGATTTTCTTCAATTCTGACCAAATGAGATTGCGGACCATAGAGCATCTGCGAAAAATGCGTTTGTCCCTACAGGGGCTAATGTCTACAAGGAACATAATCCTCAATTTCCTTCAAAGGAAGTGCCAATGGGTTGAAACTTGTCGAAAAACAGCGGCGCATTCTTTGAATTTCAGGGCCAAAAGTCCTGCTTAAGGCTGAATTTGAGGTACTCGGGCCTCTGGCATAGCGAGTATTTTCTTGGATTCGGCGCTTTTCGCCGTGAGCAGTTTAGTACTTATGGGTCCGACCACGGACTCCTAATGACAAAATATGACCGTCTTAGTGAGCATCTGTCCATTCTATGGCGGTCCTTGAAAGTACTTCATTTTCTTGTCGCTTTTGCTGACTGCCCCAAAATTTCTTGTCCTCTATGGTGGAATATCGTTTCCACATATATATTGACCGATGCCGGGAATGCCGTTTAGTTCATGGCTTTCCGTGCATGAGTTACACCATGCCATCCGGTAACGAGGAGAATAAGCCATATAGCGCTGGATTTTCTTCAATTTACAGCCAAATGAGATTGCCGGATCATAGAGCATCTGCGAGAAAGATGCGTTTGTCCCTACCACGGGGCTAATGTCTATAAGCAACATAATCTCACGAATTTCCTTCAAAAGGAAGTGCCAATTGGTTGAAACTTGTCGAAAAACATGACGAATGATGTTTTTGACTTTCGAGGCCAAAAGTCCTATAAGGCTGAATTTGAGGTACCGGGCCTCTGGCATAATGAGTATTTTCTTAGATTCATACGCTTCTTGTGAGCAGTTTGAGTACTTATGGGTCCGACACGGACTCCTAATGACAAAATTATGACCGTTTTAGTGAACACTGTCCATTCTATGGCCGTCCTTGAAAGTCCCAAAATTGTTTGCTCATAAATTTCTTGTCCTCTATAGTGGAGATATTGTTTCCACATATATATTGACCGATGCCAGGAATACCCTTTTGTTCTTGGCTTTCACGCGCATGAGTTACAGCATGCCATCCGGCGAAAACAAGGAGAATAAGTGATGCGGAGCATCCTTCCATCATCCCCATGGACTCTACATCAACATCTACAACACCACAAGGACCGATGACTCGAGCACGTGCAAGAGCCCTTGAAACCGGTGACATCACTCCTCTCACAACTCTCCTTGATTCACATGAGACATGGTTACTACCTCAAGCGGAAACTCTATGCATACTCGGGCACCAAGAAGTCGACCATGAAGAGGCTAGGAAGCAAGGAGAATCGAGCGGAAGACATCTGTGAGCGGAGAGGAGAAAGCAACCAGGACGAAGGCGGACGATCGGACGGAGGCCGGACGATCGGACGAGCCGGATGATCCGGACCCGGTCCGGACGATCCGCTTCATCGGCGAAAGCAGCAGAACCTCCGCTGAAGCGGATCATCGGACCCGGCGGATCATCCGGATCCCGCCGGACATCCGGACCGCCGGCCGGACGTCCGACCTGCGCCGTCACCGGCGAGCACCGGACCATCCGGGCCCCACCGGATCATCCGGACCGTCGCCCGGATTATCCGGCCGGCGCTTTGTCTTGGCGCGTGTTGAAGCTGAGCCCATGTACCCCTCGCCCAGACTCTATATATAGGACCCCTCTCCTCACTTTGAGACTTAGCATTGGATTAGCTCATATTTGTGTGTGAGAGCCTTTGCTCATCCACCGTACTTCTCCACGGAGATCGGGACCTCCGTCTAGGAGAAGATCCATCAGTTCAAGACCCCTATAAGGGAAGATCCGTCGTGGATTCAAGACCTCCTCCGGGAGAAAACGACTACCTTTGTATCTTTCCTTTGTTGATTTTGGACCATGTATCACTCGTGCTTGATGATCTAGACCTTGTGTGATTGATCTCTTGTCGGTTGAGTGTCTCTCGTTCTTCCCGTGATTTCCTCTCGTTCTTCAGCGCGTTCTTCGTGTTCCCTCCGTAGGATCCCCTCAAGCGTGAAAGATCGGCGAATTAGGGTTCCACCCTACATCATATGGTATCATGAGCCACGTTGATCACGTTTTGGAGCCCCTACCCGTGATTTCTAGCTTGATTTTGTTGTTTTCGTCCTAAAACCGAAAATCCCACAAAATACCCCAAAATTTTTTGTGATTTGTTGGTTTTGATGATGTTTTGTTGTTTTTGATCCGTGGATTGATTGTGTAACTTCGTGGATCTTGTGTTTCCCCACCTTCTCCCCTCGAAATCCACCCAAAATCCCCAAAATCGTCAAATTTCTCCCCGTTTTGAGTTCTTCGAGCAGTTCCGTGCGTGGTTGACCTGCCGGATCATCGGACCAAGTCCGGATCATCCGGACATACCGGATCATCCGGCTCTGGCCCGTATCATCCGGCTTCCTCTGCCAGCTATGATTCTGCGGTCCTCCTCCACCACCACTTCCACCCACACATACATACACCCTCCCACCCATCTACCACCACTTCCATTTGCAAAACCCCAAGACACAACCTCCGTACTTCCATTGAAGTTGAGTTCAACAATTTGAGTGAGATTTCCGTGTCCTTTTGTGTTTGACTATCTAGGCGCGGTGTGACATCAACAACAAGCGCTCATTTTGGTGGCTACTCATCTTAGCTCTGAGACGGTAACATCGGCGACATCTTTGTCATACCTTGCAATTGCATTGATAACCATCATATACCATCTTTTGCGTTGCTTACCCATTGAGACTAGCCATTGAGTATTGCGGCAGCGTGACTTGTGCACATTAGTTGCATACACCATATCATACATACAATCGAGGTGCATATCTCGGAATCAACTTGTGTGTCACAAAGTTGTCATCGCATACACAATTGCTATCTTAGTTAAGTCAAGTTTGCATAAGAAAAGAGCTCAAAGAAAGAGACACTCAAGCTTTTAAGCAAAGAAGAAAGATAAGCAAAGAGCTTATAAGCAACAAGCATAGCATCATACAACATTAAGATTGTCACATAAGATCATCTTGGATCATTGCACGATACACCATACATATAGCATACTTGGGATAGAGATCGTTGCATTTTGCCTAGTAGGTTGTGCACAAGCTCCGTATCCGCCTATGGTGCAATCGTGCTAGCGTCTCTCTAGTATTGTGCAACAAGAGCATTTTAAATGGATTCCACATTTTGGCTCATTTTGGTTTGCACAATCCCATTTATCTATTTGCGTGTGTGTTTCCGTGTACCACTACTTGCTTGATCTACTTGTTGCATATCTTGAATTTGCGAATCTTCTTCAACATTTTGAGTCAAGCTAACGATTGCAATCAATTTTGTGCCACCATCTAACCAAGCTCCACCAAAAGCTTTTACTTGTGTAGGTGTGAGAATCGACAAGGATCGGTACCAATAGTGCTATTTCATTGTCCGCATTTGAGTGAACTTGATTCATCTTCAACCGGTCAAAGGTACATTGGTATTTATTCTTCTCCTTCTACCACTCACAATTTGCTTGAAATGATGGATAGGCCAAGTTCTTCTACAAATCCACTCTTCATCGAGCAAGGCGGCGACATGTCATCATCGTCACCAAGAGCCACCTCTTTGGCGCATAGCGAGCTCTCCATCAAGAGCAACAAGCAATGGCGACGCGCCGACAACCTCTCCACCGACTTGCGACTCTCAGAAAGCGTACACGCGATTACTTGGACAACAAACTCGCAGCGCACAAGAAAGAAACGATGCAAGAATGGGCGAGATCCGCGCCTTGTTGGTGAACGGCGTACTTCTACATCTTCACACTCAAGGCGGAGCCACTCAAGTCGCCACTCCGGCGACTCCTTCTCCGACACAAGTACACCGTCATCGAACATTCTTCGTCGAGAGCAGCGTCAAGACCGTCATGCATCTCACAACCGCTACGACAAGAATCTCCAAGAGCAAGTTGATGAAGAAGTTCCTCGTCCTCAATCGAGCCAAATGGCGTTTGCTCAAGCTCAAAACGACAACGTCTTTGCCACCAACAAGAACAAACGGCGCGCCTACACCAAGAGCAACAAGGCGTCGAGGCTCAGCGTCTTCAACAACAACAACGAAGCACAAGCTCTTGGCGAGCAGCGCCCTTCAAGCATCAACTCGAGCTCTCGACAACGCGCAATCGCGAAAAGGCGCAATCAAGAAGAAGCGCCGAGAAGAAATACAAGAGGAACTACCATCCGGCGTGCGCATAGCGTCAAGCTCCTCAAGCTCAACCTCAACCTCAAGGTCGACAAGAACAAGTTGATCATGGACTTCCTCCTCGCCAAGAGCAACATGAGGATGATTACCCTCCCGTCAAAACGTCATCATCAACATCGACCTCAAAACAATGAAGAAAATCGCTATGGCAAGCTCAAGTTCACAATGCCCAAGTTCAATGGAACCAATGATCCCGAAGAGTACCTCTCATGGTCATTGAAGGTCGACAAAATCTTTCGTTTGCACAACTATGATGAAGAAAAGAAGATCGCTATGGCATCACTTGAGTTCCAAGACTATGTGCTCATATGGTGGGAACAAATCCTTGAGCGCCGACAAGCAAGAGGTGAACCTCCAATCACCACTTGGGCTCAAATGAAGGATGTCATGCGAGCACGCTTTGTGCCCACCTACTACAACGTGATCTCTTCAAGAAGCTACAACTCCTCAAGCAAGGAACAAGAGTGTTGAAGAATACTACAAAGAAATGGAATTGCCATGATTGAGCCAATGTCAAGGAAGATGATGAGCAAACAATGGCAGGATTCTTGAATGGACTCAACCATCCCATCAAGAAGATCGCCGACTTCAACCTTACTCCAACCTCATTGAGCTCGTGCATCAAGCTACAAAGGCGGAGCGACAAGTGCAAGATGACTTCAAATGCATGCCAAGTACTCATCCAAGACATCTGACCTCTCCAACAACCAAGCTTCAACAACTACTCCAACCGACATCAACCAAGCCTTTTCCAAGCAAGCGGCGACAAGTCAAGTTACAAGAAAACTTCTACAAGTTCAAGTCGTCCTCCTCCTACTACAAGCAACTCCAAGCCCGTGCTTCATCATCTACTCAACCGATGAGACCGTCAAGACAAGCTCCTTCAAGTGTTTTACTTGCGGCGGCCGAGGCCACAAGTCATATGAATGCACCAACAAGCGTGCCATGATACTCAGCGGCGATGGCACCTCGACTCAATGAGTGAAGATGAAATGGGCGCTATTGAGCAAGTGGCCATGCGGCGCATCAACGAGGATGAAGATGATCAAGTCTTTTGTGATGAAGATACAAGCCCGCTCTTGTTGTCTCCAAAGTCTTGACACTTCAACATCACCAAGAAGAAGACCAGCGATGCCACATCTTCCACACAAAGGCGGCATCAATGGGAGATCCATCAAGGTCATCATCGATGGAGGTAGTTGCCACAACAGCAGCGAAGAACTATGCTCCAAGCTCAAATTGATCAAGAAGAAGCATCGCAACCATACAAGGTTCAATGGCTAAGTGACTCCGGCACTATCTGAGTTGAGCATACGGTCCAAGTATCCTTCAAAATCGGTGCATATGAAGACACTTTGGAGTGCGATGTGGTCCCAATGACCGTTGCCACCTCCTCCTTGGTCGGCCATGGCAATTCGACCGTGGTGTCTACCACAATGGGCGTACAAACCACTATAGCTTCAAGATGAAAGGCAAAGAATATGTCCTCGACCCATGTCTCCTAGTCAAGTGATAGCCGACAAACAAGCCACCAACCAAAGAGAGAAGAGTGAGAAAGTGAACCACCAAAAAGTGAGTGAGAGCCACAAGCCAAATTTGGCGCCTCTTAGCCTAGAGAAAAACCTCATAATCAAGAGCAACAAGCAAGGCAACGCGCCGACAACCTCTCCACCGACTTGCGACTCTCAAAGCATCGCGATTACTTGGAAACAAACTCGGCCAGAAAGAAACGATGCAAGATGGGCGAGATCCGCGCCTTGTTGGTGAACGGCGTCTTCTACATCTTCACCTCAAAGCGAAGCCCTCAATGCCACTCGGCGACTCCTTCTCCGACACAAGTACCGTCATTGAACATTCTTCTCGACAGCGGGTCAAGGAAATCATGCATCTCGCAACCGCTACGACAAGAATCTCCAAGAGAAGTTGATGAAGAAGTTCCTCGTCCTCAATCAGCCAAATTGGGTTTGCTCAAGCTCAAAACGACAATCTTCAACCAACAAGAACAAAACGGCCCCTACCCAACAACAAGGCGGAGGCTCCGTCTTCCAACAACAACGAAGCACAAGCTCTTGGGGAGCGCCCTTCAAGCATTCGAGCTCCGACAACCGCAATCGCGGGCGCCAATCAAGAAAAGCGCCGAAAGAAATACAAGAGGGAACTACCATCGGCGTTTCCCGTCAATCCTCAGCTCAACCTCAACCCAAAATTGACAAGAACAAGTTGATCATGGACTTCCTCCTCGCCAAAGGCCGGGATGATTACCCTCCCGTCAAACGTCATCATCAACATCGACCTCAAAACAATGAAAAAATCGCTATGGCAAGCTCAAGTTCACAATGCCCAAGTTCAATGGAACCAATGATCGAAGGTACCTCTCATGGCATTGAAGGTCGACAAAATCTTTCGTTTACAACTATGATGAAGAAAAGAAGATGCTATGGCATCACTTGAGTTCCAAGACTATGTTCTCATATGGTGGGAACAAATCCTTGGCGCCGACAAAAGAGGTGAACCTCCAATCACCAGGGCTCAAATGAAGGATGTCATGCGAACCTTTTTCCCCCACCTACTCCGTGATCTCTTCAAAAGCTACAACTCCTCAAGCAAGGAACAAAAAGTGTTGAAAATATACAAAAAAGGAATTGCCATGATTGAGCCAATGTCAAAAGATGATGAAAACAATGGCGGATTCTTGAATGGACTCAACCATCCCATGAAGATGCCGACTTCCAATTACTCCAACCTCATTGAGCTGTGCATCAAGCTACAAAGGCGGGCGACAAGTGCAAATGACTTAAATCATAAGTACTCATCAAGACATCTGCCTCTCAAACAACAAGCTTCAACCTTCTCCAACCGACATCAACCAAGCCTTTTCCAACAAGCGACAAGTCAAGTTACAAAAAACTTCTACAAGTTCAATCGTCCTCCTCCTACTACAAGCAACTCCAACCCGTGCTTCATCATCTTTCAACCGATGAGACCGTCAAGACAAGCTCCTTCAAGTGTTTTCTTGGGCGGCCGGGAAATATTGAATGCACCAACAAGCGTCCATGATACTCGACGATGGCACCTACTCAATGGTGAAATGAAATGGGCCTATTGAGCAATGGCCATGCCGGCGCATCAAGGATGAAGATGATCAAGTCTTTTGTGATGAAGATACAACCCCTCTTGTTGTCTCCAAAGTTTGACACTTCAACATCACCAAGAAAAAGACCACGATACATCTTCCACCAAAGGCGGCATCAATGGGAGATCCATCAAGGTCATCATCGATGGGTAGTTCCAAGCAAAGCGAAAACTATGCTCCAAGCTCAAATTGTCAAAAGAAGCATCCCAACCATACAAGGTTCAATGGCTAAGTATCGGCACTATCTGAGTTGAGCATCGGTCCAAGTATCCTTCAAAATGGTGCATATGAAGACACTTTGGGTGATGTGGTCCCAATGACCGTTTGCCACCTCCTCCTTGGTGGCCATGGTTCGACCGTGGTGTCTACCAAAGGGGTACCCACTATAGCTTCAAGATGAAAGGAAAGAATATGTCCCGACCCATGTCTCCTAGTCAAGTGAAGCCGACAAACAAGCCACCAACCAAAGAGAGAAAAAGTGAAAAGTGAACCACCAAAAAGTGAGGAGGCCACAAGCCAAATTTGGCGCCTCTTACCTGGAGAAAACCTCATACTATTAGCCACCAAACATGAGATGAGAAAGTGTGGAGAACCCATAGTGTGATGCACTTTGTCCTAGTGTGCAAGGATGGAGAACCACAAACTAACACCACTCATGAGCTACCTTTGGTGTTTCAATCTCTTTCAGGAATTTCAAGATGTTTTCCCCGATGAGCTACCTCGGGTCTACCTCCTCTTGAGGCATTGAGCATCATCGACCTCATCCCGGGCCACTTCCAAAAAATCCCGTGTCAATCCCGAAGAAACCAAGGAGATTCAGCGGCAAGTAACAACTAATAAAAACGGTCATTCGTAAAGCAATTGTGCCGTTCCGTTATCCTTGCCTAAGCCGATGGAACTTTCGCTGTGCTCGATTGTAGACCCATAAATGCTATCACCATGCGCTTGGAATCCCATTCCTCGCCTAGATGATATGTTGTGAACTTAGTGGACCAACTTTTCTCAAAATTGATCTTAAAAGTGGCTATTATCAAATCCGCATTCATGAGGGTGATGAATGGAAAACCTTTCAAAACAAAATTTGGCTTATATGAATGGTTGGTTATGCCCATGGGTTTGTGGAAGCTCCGGAACTTTTATCGCCTCATGCATCATGTACTTCGTCCATACATTGGAATCTTTGTTGTGGTTTACTTGATGATATTTTGTGTTTAGCAAAACCATGAAAGAGCATCTATCATGTTAAGCTTGTTTTGCAAACACTTGAAAAATCTTTATGCCAACTTGAAAAATGCACTTTTGGAGTTGACAAAGTGGTTTTTTGGGTTTTGTTGTCTCTTCAAGGGTGTCCATGTTGATGAAACTAAGATCAAAGCAATTAAAACTTTTTCCCCAATTTGCAACAAGTCGAAGTTTCCTTGGTCTTGCAGGTTTTATCCCGTTTGTGAAAAACTTTAGCACTATTGCAGCTCCTTTGCATGCTTTGAGTAAAAAATACTCCTTTTGTTTGGGGACCTTTGCAAAAGCCTTTTGATGAGCTCAAGTCTTTGCTTACTCATGCTCCAATTCTTGCTTTGCCCAATTTTGACAAAACTTTTGAGGTCCATTGTGATGCAAGTGGTCGAATTGGCGGATTAAATGCAAGAAAAAAAGGTCATTGCTTATTTTAGTAAAAATCTCGGTGCTCAACTTAACTATCCGTGTATGACAAGGAATTGTATGCTTTGCGTGTCCTCCATGTTTGGGAACATTATCTTAGACCTCATGAGTTTGTCATCCATACCGATCATAAACGGCAAGTTTAAGGTCAAACTAAATTGAACAAGCGTCATGCCAAATGGGTAATTTATTGAATCTTTTCATATGTGATCAAGTACATTAAGGGCAAGGAAAATGTAGTTGCGATGCACTTTCACGCATATGCCCGCTTGTCCCAACAGGTTGAATGTTATTGGCTTTGAGCCATAAAGATTTGTATGGTAGTGATCCATCTTTGCACCTCATTATGCTAAATGTTTGGCCTACATCTTGAACAATATTACCTCAAGGATGGTTATCTTATGGAGTAACAAACTTTGCATACCGAGTCTTCTCTTCATTTGCTACTTTTGCAAAGGCTCATGGGGTGGACTCATGGGACAGGCCGACAAGACTTTCACCCGCTCTCCAAAACTACTTTTGGCCAAAGATGTTTGAGGCGTCTCCGCTTCACAAAGATGCTCAACATGCCCAAAGCTAAGTCAAAGCTCAATCTCATGGTCTTTACATGCCTCTTCCTATTCTTATCAACCTTGGGAAGAATTAGCATGGACTTTGTACTTGGTTTGCCTAGAACTCAAAATGGAAAGGACTCGTATTTGTTGTTTAAGATTTTCCAAAATGGCCATTTCATTCCTTGCAACAAAGTACGATGCTTCACATATTCAAATCTCTTTTTGTAAAATCTTGCGCCTTCATGGGTACCAAAGACAATCGTCTCCGCCCATGACGTAAAGTTCTTGAGTTACTTTTGGAAACTCTTTGCAACTGGAATCAAGCTCTTGTTCTCCTCCCATACCATCCTCAAACCGGAAAGCGGTGACAAACGACGCTCTCCCTCCCGGGTGTTGATCAAAAGAACATCAAAATGGAGGCATGTCTACCCCTCGCTAAATCCCTAAACCGTCAAGACATTTTCCAGGAAGAATTTCCCTAAAAGATTTGCAATATGTGAAATTCTCCTTTTGGGTTAAAAAAAAAAAAAAAAAAAAAAAAAAAAAAAAAAAAAAAAAAAAAAAAAAAAAAAAAAAACCCCCCCCCCCCCCCCCCCCCCCCCCCCCCCCCCCCCCCCCCCAAAGTTGCAATTTCGAACGATGCTCATTGCTTGTTGCTCTTGAATGGAGCTCAATGTAGGTCAATAAGATGGCTCTTGGTGAACGTATGATGACATATGTGTCTTTTCATGAAAGTGCGATTTGTGGCAAGAACTTGGCTACTCCAATCATTTCAAGCAAATTGAATGTTATGGTTTAGAAAAGAACTATGACCAATTACCATTTGACAAAGTTGAAATATGAATCAAGTATCACTCAAATTTGTTTTGAGCAGTGACATAGCACTATTGGACACGATCCTTTCGATTTGCTACGCGAGCTACAAGTATACATGGCTTTGGTGAGCTTGGTTAGGATGGTTTGGCACAAATGATTGCAATGCGATCTCAGCTTAGTGAAATGTTGTAGCAGAAGTATTCTAGGCATGATTCGCATATGCAACAGTGATGACCATGGCAAGCTAGTGGAGACTGAATTTTGTACATGCTAAATGAGATTGGGATTGTGCAAACAAAGTGAGGCTGTGGAATCATGAAATATGCTCTTGTTGCCATTAGAGGCAACACGATTCACATGGCGATCTGAGCTTGTGACCCTCTGCAGAGAATCATACCGATCTCTATCCTCAATTATGCATATGTACTGGTCGTATCGTGCCGGTGATCGAAGATGATCATCGCAATCTTGATGTGATGTATGATGTTATGCTTGTTGCTAAAGCTCGTTAACTTATGATCTTCTCTTGCTTAAAAGCTTGGTGAGCTTTTCTCTTTTGAGAATCTTTCTTATGCAACTTCACGAACAACGATTAGCAATTGTGTATCGATACATTGATGACAACAATTGATTAGTTGCCTAGATGGATATATGATATGGTGTATCACTAAATGTGCTACAGTCAGTTGGGCATCTCAATCGTCTAGTCTCGATGGGTAGTTGCAAAGATGGTCTATGATCGTTATCAATGCATTGCAAGGTAGGACAATTAGACTGTGTGGGGGTTACGTCGTGGCGAGATGAGAGTCGGACGAAAATGGCGTTTGTTGTGATGTCTCACCGACCTAATTGCGAAAACAATAGGACACGGATGCATCGAAGCGTCCGGATGATCCGGTCGAAGTCCGGATGATCCGGGCAGGTCAAACTTCGCTCGGAACAGCTCGGGAAGAACCGCAGCGGAGAAATTTGATGATTTGGGATTTTGGATGGATTCGAGGAGAGAAGGTGGGGAAAAGCAAATCCACGAGTTACACACGAATCCGCGGATCAAAATCAACAAAACATCGTCAAAACCAGAAATCACAAAAAAAATTGGGGGTATTTTGTGGGGATTTTTGGATTTGGGCGAAAGCAACAAAATCAAGCTAGAAACACGGGGTAGGGGCTCCAAAAGCGTGATCAGCGTCTCTCGATACCATATGATGTAGGGTGGAACCCTATAGAGTCGATCTTTCACATTTGGAGTGGATCCTCACGGAAATCACGAAGCAAGCGGAAGCACAAGGGAAAGCGAGGAAATGGGAGAGAAGCACTCAACCAACAAGGAATCGATCACCAAAGTGCTGATCACCACACAAAAAGATCCACAAGATACAAAGTCAACAAAATAAGGATACAAAGGCGTTCATCTCAAGAGGGCCTTGATGTTCTTCCCTGATAGGGGTCTTGAA
>JAHHZJ010003169.1:0-41078 GCA_021437245.1 Aegilops speltoides
AAATGACCTTTATATGGTATTACTTTTTTCTAGTATTGGCGTGTGTCATCATCCTTTGTTACCTTCGTTTTACTTATGATCTGTTGGGGAGCGTAGTAATTTCAAAAATTTCCTCGCTACGCAAGATCATGGTGATGATATATAAATGAGAGGGGAGAGTGTATGTCCACGTACCCTCGTGAACCGTAAGCCGGAAGCGTTGGCTTAGCAATAGAGGAAGTAGTCGTCGTCCTCCGGTCCAACCGATCCAAGCACCGTTACTCCGGCACCTCAGGTTCTTGACACCGTACAGCTCGATGGCGCTTTTGATCTCCGATCCAGCGGTAGCGCGGGGAGTTCCGTCGGCCTGACAGCGTGGTGGCGATCTTGATGTTCTCTGTCGCGAGCTTCGCCTAAGCACGCTACAATATGACCGAGGTGTAATATCGTGGAGGGGCACCTTTGCGGCTAAGGCGATCTCAATGATCAACTTGTGTGTCTAGGGTGCCCCTACCCCGTATATAAAGGAGGGAGGGAGGAGGCTGGCCCAAGGGGTGGAGCGCCCTAGGGGGCAAACCTACTCCAAGTAGGTTTGCCCCCCCCCACCTATTGAGTGGGAGTAGGAAGGAAGAGGGGAGGAGAGAGGAAAGGGGGCGGCCCCCTTCCCAGATTCGGATTGGGCTTGGGGGCGTGCCCCTCGCTGCTCCTTCTTCCTCCCTTCCACTAAGGCCCAATAAGGCCCATATACTTACGGGGGTTCGGTAACCTCACGGAGCTCGGTATATTCCCAAACTCTCCGGAACCTTTCCGGTGTCCAAATATATCCGTCCAATATATCAATCTTTATGTCTCGACCATTTAGAGACTCCTCGTCATGTCGTGATCACATCGGGACTCGAACAACCTTCGGTACATCAAAATATATAAACTCATAATATAAGCATCGCCAGAAACCTTAAGCGTCACGGACCCTACAGTTCGAGAACAATGTAGACATGGCCGAGACACGTCTCCGGTCAATAACCAATAACGGGACCTGGATGCCCATATTGGTTCCTACATATTCTATGAAGATCTTTATCGGTCAAACCGCCTGAACAACATCGTTGTTCCCTTTGTCATCGGTATGTTACTTGTCCGAAATTCGATCGTCGGTATCCAATACCTAGTTCAATCTAGTTCACAGCCAAAGTCTCTTTACTCGTTCCGTAATACATCATCTCACAACTAACTCATTAGTTGAAATGCTTGCAAAGGCTTAAGTGATGTGTATTACCGAGAGGGCCCAAGAGATACCTCTCAGAGCAATGGGAGTGACAAAACCGAATCTAGAAATGCCAACTCAACATGTACCTTCGGAGACACTGTAGTACTCCTTTATAATCACCCGATTCACGTTGTGATGTTTGGTAGTACCCAAAGTGTTCCTCGATAAGCAGGAGTTGCATAATTCTCATAGTTATAGGAACATGTATAAGTCATGAAAGAAAGCAATAGCGAGAATACTAAGCGATCAAGTGCTAAGCTAACAGGATGGGTCATGTCAATCAAATCATTCTCCTAATAATGTGATCCCATTTAATCAAATAACAACACATGTTTATGGTTAGGAAACATAACCATCTTTGATTAATGAGCTAGTCAAGTAGAGGCATACTAGTGACTATATGTTTGTCTATGTATTCACACATATATCATGTTTCCGGTTAATACAATTCTAGCATGAATAATAAACATTTATCATGATATGAGAAATAAATAATAACTTTATTATTGCCTCTAGGGCATATTTCCTTCAGTCTCCCACTTGCACTAGAGTCGATAATCTAGATTACATAGTAATGATTCTAACACCCATGGAGTCTTGGTCTTGATCATGTTTTGCTCGTGAGAGAGGCTTAGTCAGAATTCGCAACATTGAGATCCGTATGTATCCCGCAAATCTCTATGTCTCCCACTTGGACTTGGTCTGAATGGAATTAGGCGTCTCTTGATGTGCTTGGTCCTCTTGTGAAATCTGGATTCCTTTGCTAAGGCAATTGCACATATTGTCACAGAAGATCTTCATTGGTCGATGCACTAGGTATGACACCTAGATGGAAATGAACTCCTTCATCCAGACTCCTTCATTTCTTGCTTGAAGCAGCTATATACTCCGCTTCACATGTAGATCCTGCACGGCCTTTGTTTAGAACTGCACCAACTTACGGCTCCACCGTTTAATATAAACACATATCCGGTTTGCGATTTAGAATCGTCGGATCGGTGTCAAAAGCTTACATCGGCGTAACCATTTACGACTAGCTCTTTGTCACCTCCATATCAAGAAACATATCCTTAGTCCTTTTAAAGTATTTAGGGATGTTCTTGACCTCTATCTAGTGATCCACTCTGGATTACTTTGGCACCTTCTGCCAAGCTTATTGCAAAGCATCGTCGGTCTGGTACACAACATTGCATACATGATAGAGCCTATGGCTGAAGCATAGGAACACCTTTCATTTTCTCTCTATCTTACGCTGTGGTGGGCATTGAGTTTGACTCAACTTCACACCTTGTAGCACAGGCAAAAATCCTTTCTTTGCACTGATCCATTTTGAACTTTTCAAAATTTTGTCAAGGTATGTGCTTTGTGAAAGTCCTATTAAGCGTCTTGATCTATCTCTATAGATCATGATGCCCAATATATAAGAAACTTCATCGAGGTCTTTCATTGAAAACTTTTATTCAAGTATCCCTTTATGCTATCCGGAAATTCTATATCATTTCCAATTAATAATATGTCATCAACATATAAAACTAGAAATGCTCTGAGCTCACTCACTTTCTTGTAAATCTGGGCTTCTCCAAAAGTCTGTATAAAACCATATGCTTTGATCACCTTTGTCAAAGCGTTTATTCCAACTCCGAGATGCTTGCACCAGTCCATAAATGGAGCGTTGGAGCTTGCACTTTATCGGCACCTTTTGGATCAACAAAAGCTTCATTGCATCATATACAACTCTTCTTCTAGAAATCCATTCAAGAATGCAGTCTTTACATCCATTTGCCAAATTTCATAATCATGAAATGCAGCAATAGCCAACATGATTCGGACAAACTTAAGCATCGCTCGGGTGAAAAGTCTCATCGTAGTCAACCCCTTGAACTTATCGAAAACCTTTACGCAACAAATCGAGCTTTATGACAATAACATTACCATCAGCGTCAGTCTTCTTCTTAAAGATCCATTTATTCTCAATTGCTTGTCGATCATCCGCGGAAAGTCAACCAAAGTCCATACTTTGTTTTCATACATGGATCCCATCTCAGATTTCATGGCCTCTAGCCATTTTGGAATCTGGGCTCATCATCGCTTCCTCATAGTTAGTAGGTTCATCATGGTCAAGTAACATGACTTCGAGAATAGGATTGCCGTACCACTCTGAGTGCGGATCTTACTCTGGTAGACCTCACGAGGTTCGATGAAAAATCGATCTGAAGTTTCATGATCAATATCATTAGCTTCCTCACTAATTGGTGTAGTTGTCACGGGGAACGGTTCTTGTGATGAACTACCTTCAATAAGGGTGTAGATCTGATTATCTCATCAAGTTCTACTTTCCTCCACTCACTTCTTCGAGAGAAACTCCTTCTCTAGAAAGGATCCGATTTAACAATGAAAATTTTGCCCTCGGATCTGTGATAGAAGGTGTACCCAATAGTCTCTTTTGGGTATCCTATGAAGACACATTTCTCCGATTTGGGTTTGAGCTTATCTGGTTGAAGTTTCTTCACATAAGCATCGCACCCCAAACTTTAGAAATGACAACTTTGGTTTCTTGCCAAACCACGAGTTCATCGGCGTCGTCTCAGCAGTTTTGATGGTGCCCTATTTAGCGTGAATCGGCCGTCTCTAAAGCATAACCCCAAAAGCGATAGCGGTAAATCGGTAAGAGACATCATAGATCGTACCATATCAAGTAAAAGTACAATTACGGCGTTCGGACACACCATTACGTTGTGGTGTTCAGGTGGCGTGAGTTCTGAAACTATTCGCATTGTTTCAAATGTAAACCAAACTCGTAACTCAAATATTCTCCTCCACGATCAGATCGTAGAAACTTTATTTTCTTGTTACGATGATTTTCTACTTCACTCTGAAATTCTTTGAACTTTTCAAATGTTTCAGACTTGTGCTTCATTAAGTAGATATACCCGTATCTGCTCAAATCATCTGTGAAGGTGAGAAAATAACGATATCCGCCACGAGCCTCAACATTCATCGGGCCACATACATACATATGTATGATTTCCAACAAATCTATTGCTCTCTCCATAGATCCGGAGAAGCGGTGTTTTAGTCATCTTGCCCATGAGGCGCGGTTACTTGAAGTACCAAGTGATTCATAATCAAGTGATTCAGAAGTCCATCGGTATGGAGTTTCTTCATCGTTTTACACCGATATGACCTAAGCGGCGATGCCACAAATAAGTTGCACTATCATTATCAACTCTGCATCTTTTGGTTTCAACATTATGAATATGTGTATCACTACTATCGAGATTCAATAAAATAGACCACTCTTCAAGGGTGCATGACCATAAAGATATTACTCATATAAATAGAACAACCATTATTCTCTGATTTAAATGAATAACCGTCTACGCATCAAACAAGATCCGGATATAATGTTCATGCTCAGCAAGGCGCAAATAACAATTATTCAGGTCTAAAACTAATCCCGATGGTAGATGTAGAGGTAGCATGCCGACCCGCGATCACATCGACTTTGGAACCATTTCCCAGCGCGCCGTCACCTCGTCCTTAGCTAATCTTGGCAATCCGTAGTCCTGTTTAGAGTTGCAAATATTAGCAGAACGAAGTATCAAATACCGAGGTGCTCTGCGAGCATTAGTAAGGTACACATCAATAACATGTATATCACATATACCTTTGTTCACTTTGCCATCCTTTCTTATCCGCCAAATACTTGGGGCAATTCCGCTTCTAGTGTCGATGCGCTTGCAATAGAAGCACTCAGTTCGAGCTTAGGTCGGACTTGGGTTTCTTCTCTTGAGAAGCAACTTGCTTCTTTGTTCTTTTGAAGTTCCCCTTCTTCTTCCCTTTGCCCTTCTTCTTGAAACTAGTGGTCTTGTTGACCATCAACACTTGATGCTCCTTCTTGATTTCTACCTCAGCGGCTTTAGCACGCCAAGAGCTGGGGAATAGTCTTGTTCATCCCTTGCATATTATAGTTCATCGAAGCTCTTGTAGCTTGGTGGCGATGATGGAGAATTACATCAATGGCGCTATCATTGGGAAGATTAACTCCCGGTTGAATCAAGTGATTATTATACGGACATTTTGAGTATATGCTCCTTGACGAGCTGTTCTCCTCCATCTTGCATTGTAGAACTTATTGGAGACTTCATATCTCTCAATCCGGGCATTTGCTTGAAATATTAACTTCAACTCTGGAACATCTCATGTGCTCCATGACGTTCAAAGCGTCGTTGAAGTCGAGTTCTAAGCCGTAAAGCATGGCTGCTTTGAACTATAGAGTAGTCATCAACTTTGCTTCTGCGGACGTTCTTAGCGTCGTCGGTTACATCAGCATGAGCTGGCACCGGCGGTGCTTCGGGGCGTAACTCTGCATGCGACAATGAGGATAATCCTCGAGTTCGGACCCGGTCCGTGTAATTGCTACCATCATCTTTCAACTTTGCTTTCTCAAGGAACGCATTAAAAATCAACGGAACAACAGCACGAGCCATCTATCTACAAACAAACATAGACAAGCAAAATACTATCAGGTACTAAGTTCATGATAAATTTAAGTTCAATTAATCATATTACTTAAGAACTCCCACTTAGACAGACATCTCTCTAGTCATCTAAGTGATCACGTGATCCAAATCAACTAAATGAAGGAAATATGCCCTAGAGGCAATAATAAAGTTATTATTTATTTCCTCATATCATGATAAATGTTTATTATTCATGCTAGAATTGTATTAACCGGAAACATGATACATGTGTGAATACATAGACAAACACATAGTCACTAGTATGCCTCTACTTGACTAGCTCATTAATCAAAGATGGTGGTGTTTCCGACCATAGACATAATGTTGTCATTTGATTAGTGGGATCACATCATTAGAAGAATGATGTGATTGACATGACCCATTTGTTAGCCTAGCACTTGATGCGTTTAGTATCACCTTGCTTGCTTTCTTCATGACTTATACAAAGTTCACGCAACTATGAAGTTGTGCAACTCCGTGTACGGGAAGAACACTTTGTGTGCTACCAAAGCGTCTGGCAATAAGCTGGGTGATTATAAAGGTGCTCTACAGGTGTTTCCAGAAGGTACATGTTGAGTTAGCATAATTGAAGATTAGGATTTGTCACTCCGATTATGGGAGAGGTATCTGGGCCCTCTCGGTAATGCTTATCACCTAAGCCTTGCAAGCATGTAACTAATGAGTTAGTTATGAGATGAAGTATTACTGAGCGAGTAAAGAGACTTGCGGTAATGAGATTGAACTAGGTATTGGATACAAGCGATCAAATCAGGACAAGTAACATACCGATGACAAAGGGAACAACGTATATTGTTATCTGGTTTGATGATAAAGATCTTAAGTAGAATATGTAGGAACTAATATGGTCATCAGGTCCGCTATTGGTTATTGACGAGAGGGCGTGTCTCGGTCATGTCTACGTTCTCCAGGCAACCAGTAAGGTCCGCATGCAGCAAGGTTTCGATGACAATTATATTATGAGTTTATGTATTTTGATGTACGAAGTTTGTTCAGTCCGGATATGATCACGGACATGGCGAGAGTCTCGAAATGGTCGAGACATAAAGATTGATATATTGGACGGATATATTTGGACACGGAAAGGTTAGGAGAAGTTTGGAGCTCCGGGAGGTTCTGGAACCCCGTGAATATATGGGCCTTATTGGGCCCATGTAGAGATGAGGGAGAAGGAGCAAGGGAAGAGGCGCGCCCTCACAAGCCCAATCCGAATGGGGGAGGGGCCGTCCCTCCCTTTCTCTCTTCCCCTCTTCTATTACCTACTAGTACTACTTCCTAATACTAGTACTCTTTCCTTCCCCCTCCAAATAAGATAAGGAAAGAGGAGGCCTACTTGGGTAGGTTTCCCCTCCTCATGGCCGCCCCCCTAGGGCGGCACCTCCTCCCTCCCTCCTTTATATCTCGAGGGTAGGGGGCACCCTAAACACACAAGTTGATCATTGATCGTTTCCTTAGCAGTGTGGGTGCCCTCCTCCGCGATGTTACACCTCAGTCATATTGTGGCGGTGCTTACATTGAGCCTGCGGCAGGAGAACATCAAGATCGTCTGCATACGCCGTGCTTGTGGAACTCCCCTCGGAGCCTCTCTTTGGATTGCGAGATCGAGTGCGTCATCGAGCTATGCAGCGTGTCAAGAACTTCGGAGGTGCGGAATGCGGTGCTTGGATCGATCGGCCGGGAGGGCGTCGACTACTTCCTCTACGTTGCGTCAGCGCTTCCGCTTGGTCTCTGAGTGCGTAGACAACACTCTCCCCTCGTTGCTATATCATCACCATGATTTTGTGTATTATGCGTAGGAAATTTTTTGAAATTACTCGTTCCCTAACAGTGGCATCGAGCCTAGGTTTTTATGGTTTGATGTTATTTGCACAGGTAGAACACAAATGAGTTGTGGGCGATATAAGTCATCTTGCTTACCACCATGTCATACTTTAGGTTCAGCGGTATTGTTGGATGAAAGCGGTCGGACCATTCATGTCGTCTTATTACTACGAAAGTGGTTTTACCATGGGTGCTTTGCACACAGTTGACTAAGCGGGTGTCTGTTTCTCCAACTTTAGTTGAATCGAGTGTGGCTCGCCCGGTCCTTCTTGAAGGTTAAAACAGCATCAACTTGACAAACTATCGTTGTGGTTTTGATGCGTGGGTGAGATAGTTCTTTCTTAAGCTTAAGTAGCAACCCACGTAAAATTTGCAACAACAAAGTAGAGGGCGTCTAACTTGTTTTTGCAGGGCATGTTAATGATGTGATATGGTCAGAGGCGGATGATATATTTTATTGTATGAGATGATCATGTTTTGTAACCCGAGTTTTGAACGTTGGCAGGAGCCATATGGTTGTCGCTTTATTGTATGAAATGCTAAGCGCCTATAATTGCTTTACTTTATCACTAAGCGGTAGCGATAATCGTAGAAGCAATAGATGGGCGTAGCGACAACGATACTCTGATGGAAAATCCGAAGTTCTAGGGTTTGGCTTTTGTGGCGAGGTGGTTCATCTCGTGTGATTGAGTTTGGAATATCGGTGGGACCGAGATTACTTATGAGTGTATATGGCAGTGAAAGTTGCTGATAGTTTAGGAGATGTATCACTAGCACTTTGAGCAACCAGATCATCATCATAACCTCATCCCTTTAATAGTATTGGCTTTCCTATGGACTCAATGTGATCTTGGATCACTAAACCAAAAATGGAGTCTTGAGCTTTTGCCAATGCTTGCCTTAGCATTTTGAGGGGGCCACTTTTCAGTCCTTGCCATACCCATATCACTGAACTTTCAAATGATTCTCAAGTAACTATTAGTTCAATGATATATATGTTGTTATTAATTACCAAAACCACCCGGGATTAGTTGCACTTTCATATCCTCTCCATCAAACATAGCTTCCCAAGCTTGTGGCTTTGCATATCATTTGCATCATGGATATTCAAGGAATTCATACTAACAACATTGCAATCATGCTCATCATTCACATATTTTATGCCAAGAATTCTATGTAATTCTTCTTCTAGTACTTGAGCACAATTTTCCTTTCCATCATACTCACGAAGATATTAAAAAGATGAAGCGATGAGACAAACTCCATTCCATTTTTTTTGTAATTTTTATAAACTAGACTAGTGCTAAAACAAGAAACAAAAGATTCGATTGCAAGATATAAAGATATACCTTCGCATTTACTGCAACGTAAAAGAGCTTAGTCGACGGGTGTGTGAGTGCCTTTACCTAGCCTCCCAGAACGGCGCTTAGAAAAGAGCTTGATGTCTACTACACAACCTTCTTCTTGTAGACGTTGTTGGGCCTCCAAGTGCAGAGGTTTGTAGGACAGAGCAAATTTCCTCAAGTGGATGACCTAAGGTTTATCAACCGGAGGCGAGGATGAAGATGGTCTCTCAAACAACCCGCAACTAAATAACAAAGAGTCTCTTAGTCCCCAACACACCTAATACAATGGTAAATTGTATAGGTGCACTAGTTCGCAAGATATGGTGACAAGTGCAATATGGATGGTATATATAGGTTTTTGTAATCTGAAAATATAAAACAGCAAGGTAACAAGTGGTAAAAGTGAGCGTAAACGGTATTGCAATGCTAGGAAACAAGGCCTAGGGTTCATACTTTCACTAGTGCAAGTTCTCTCAACAATAATAACATAATTGGATCATATAACTATCCTCAACATGCAACAAAGAGTCACTCCAAAGTCACTAATAGCGGAGAACAAACGAAGAGATTATGGTAGGGTACGAAACCACCCTCAAAGTTATTCTTCCAATCAATCCGCTGGGCTATTCGTAGATAAGTGTCACAAACAGCCCTAGAGTTCGCACTAAAAATAACACCTTAAGACACAAATCAACCAAAACCCTAATGTCACCTAGATACCGTGAATGTCACCTCAAGTATCCGTGGGCTTGATTATACGATATGTATCAATCTCAATTCATCTATTCAAACCAACACATAGAACCTCAAAGAGTGCCCCAAAGTTTCTACCGAGAATCGACGAAACGCACCCCTATGCATAGGTTCATATGGAACCCGCAAGTTGATCACCAAACATACATCAAGTGAATCACGGATATCCCATTGTCACCATAGATACGCATCGCAAGACGTACATCAAGTGTTCTCAAATCTTTAAAGACTAAACCGAGAAGATAACTTCAAAGGGAAACTCAATCCATTACAAGAGAGTAGAGGGAAGAAGAAACATAAGATCCAACTATAATAGCAAAGCTCGCGATACATCAAGATCGTACAAATCAAGAACAGAGAGAGAGAGAGAGAGAGAGAGAGAGAGAGAGAGAGAGATCAACACATAGCTACCGGTACATACCTCAAATTCGAGGGTGAACTACTCCCCTCATCATGGAGAGAGCCGGATGATGAAGATGGCCGGTGAGGGTTCCTCCGCAGGTTTCACCAGGTCCCATTGGTTTTTGTGGCTCGAGGTTTTGCCATGCATAACTCCCGATCTATCTTCCTGCTCGGGAGTTTTATGATACGAGGTATATATGGATGCAAGGTACGCCGATGGAGCTATAGGGCCCTGACGAGGTGGGGGCGCCGCTTAGGGGGTGGGCCCCACCTCATGAGCACCTCCCGATCTTCTCACGTGAGTCCAAGTCCATCGTGGGTTTCTTCCAAAATAATTTCTCCACTTGATATCGCTCGCTTTGACTATTCCGATATTCGCTTTCCTCAAACACCGAATAGGCATAAAACAAAGAACTGGCTGGGCCTCCTAATAGGTTAGTCCCAAAATATATAAAAGTGGATAATAAAGCCCAATATTGCCTAAAACAGTAGATAATATAGCATGGAGCAATTAAAATTATAGATACGCTGGAGACGATCATCCATGTACATACCTCGTCCTTCACAGCTCAAGTACTACTAGTGCTTTTGTTCAATTTCCGATCAATGGTATATGACAATGACCACTGCGATTTGGCCATTTGTTTCTTCTAAGGTGTTTGAAGGTTTTAGCCAGATTAACATGTGTAGCATTCTCACGGAAATTCAAGCGCTTATGCATTTGGAAACTCTAGAGTTGATTTGTCGATCCGCATAATGTTCCCTCTCGATATAACAATCTTGGCCAAGGGCGGAGCTAGCGGAGATTCAAAGGGGGCCAAAGGAAAATATGCACCTTGGGGGGCAAATGAGAACAATCTTTTATTTTAAGGATCTTAATTTTTTCCTTCGTAATATGTTATAAATGGGGGCAATGGCCCTCAAGATTGCATGTAGCTCCGCCACTTGGCCAACCCGCTTCATCTAGAACTTCCAATTGGTACAATGATGCCTAAAGGATCCGTAACATGAAATCACTCCACACCCTACATTATTGGGACATGCCAAAATTTCAGTTGAGGATATCAAAGGCCTTAGTGAGTCGACCAACTGGTGTTAACGCTAGCACGCCCACGCCCACAGAGTTGATAGTTGAAGAAGTAGATGCTTTGGTCCTCCATTGAAGGCTCAAAGACCTCAAACACTGCGATTGCCATCGTGAATGTTATGGCAATGCTAGGCAATGGAGTCATCGTCGATCCACCGCCGCATCTCGAGGTACTCAATCTAGCAAAATGGAAGTTCGATAGAGTTCCCAAATGGATTGGTGAGCTATGTTGCCTCCGGTCCTCGATTTGTGTGTCTTACACCTTTCGAGCGATGAGGTTCTTTTTTGGAGAGCTTCCTTCATGGTCGGCGGATGGGATCCACGTGATGGATGTCTCCCAAGAAAAGTCATGGTCGGCACGGGTTGTTCCCAGTTTTGAATACTTTGAGTTCCGATCCGATGAAGATGCCAAAGCATGCTCGAAGCTTCGAGGTAGGAGCTATGCCCAAGGCATGACGCCACTGTGGAATTCCGTGCAAGAGGGAGAGGCGCTGCACCAGCCAGCATGGAATGTTTGCCCGCCTCCGTGACATCCGTGTATCTCATCAACAGCGCACCGAATCTAGCAAAAAATTCAACTTGTGCTTGTTGATGTCGAGTCTGCTTTCAAGAGCACAACCCGTGCATCCAAGACAACCTTCCGCTATAATGCAGTCTGCAACTTGATTGAAATATCTTGATTTGTTTTTCATCAAGATTATTTCGCGTGTATTTATTATCACTATATTATTTCCCATGTTTATTTAGTTTCTGGAGTTTTGTTTAGCAAAGGATACCGCGATCTCAGTCAAGGTAAGAATTTGTAAATGTATGTGCAACACTAATTGCTGAATTTGTTGAAGCACTGAATATACTACACCTCCTTAGCAAATTAACACAGATAAGCTTTGGCCATGCTCAGAAACAGCATGGCATTTACAAAAAGAATATTGAACTGACATCATAATAAAGTTCAGAATAGCAATGTCAAAGAAGCAACAACTTTAAACTTTCAGGACTACAGCTACACGCTTCATATCAGAACAAAACCATTCACAATACCCCAAAACACATGGAAATTTCTGTCAAGCGGGAAATCTAAAGCAAGGTAGCGGAGCAAAACATTGATGATTACAACAGAACACATGGTTAATCAGACATAACTGGTACATAGCTCCCAACTCAACCAATCCAGATGAAGATGGCAATTAGTACCTGCAGCTTATGAGCAGGTATTGATCTGGATTTGAGTTGAAATTAGCCACTCGGGGATATAAACAACAGCTGAAATCCTAAAAATTCATAACAGCAGCTGAAATCCTAAAATTTCAAAAATTGCTATTTTGTTTGAAATTATGATCATTTTTCAAAACATGAACATTTTATGAAGGTCTTTGAATTTATGTAACAAATTTTGGAAACATGAACAACTTTTGAATTACTGAACAAATACGCAAACAAGAACATTTTTTATTAATCGCAAGCATTTTCTAAATTATGAACATTTTCTCCAAACCGTGAATTCTTTATCAAATTTCAACATTTTTCAATTTGTGAACAAAGTTCAGAAACATAAACATCTTTTGAATTTATGCACAAGTATTGAACATCTTCCAAATCGCGATCGCTAGCATCTTTTTGTTTGCTCTAGCCGCTGCTTCTAGAAGCTCTTGGTTTCAACAAGTTGCTTCAGGCCCAGACGGCATCGGTGGATGTAAGATGAATTTCTTGATTTGTAAGGTTTTTAAGGATTATAAACATGACCTTTATATGAGTATTACTTTTTCTAGTATTGACGGTGTCATCATCCTTTGTTACCTTCATTTTACTTATGATCATTTTCTATGCACCTTGTAACCACTTACCGATATAATGTATGACTAACTCGCGCAAAATTTGTGAACTTTATTGTAGTTGATGACTTATGGGATCATCTATAATATTATTATTTTTGTTTTCCACAAAATGCTAATGGAAGTAGAGTAATGGTAACCACACGCTTGGATAACGAGTTGTTCGTGTCAAAGTGTTTATACTTACATTTGTAGAATGAAGCACCTTGAAGAGCAAGGGTCAAAAGATTATCTTCCAATAGAGTATTTGGGTTTGAAAATGACTGCCCACCCAATTTGAAGATGTTTCAGCTAAAATTCTCAAGAAGTGTGGTGGATTGCCACTTGCAATTATCGCCATATCTATCCTATTAGTTAGCCAAGAAGGAAGATCATTGAATGGGGATCATAGAAAATCTATTGTTGTCCCACTCCGCCACTTTGAAGAGGTGAGGGCCATACTAAACCCACTACACATTTCTTGTTCATCTCCGCCATGTTTTTGTACCTTGGCATATATCCAAGATCGCGAGGTTGAGAGGGATGACCTGGTCGGTAATGGGTAGGCGAAGGCTTTGTTTTTAGTTTGCATGGAGTAGATTTGGATGATGTTGCAAGAAGTTATTTCAATGATCTTATTAATAGTAGTCTGATTCAACAAGAAATAACATTTGGTGGGGAGGTACTTTCGCGTATACATGATATGATGTTTGATTTGATTCTAAGCAAGAGCACGTAATATAATTTTATCATTGTATATAATGATGAAGACATGGCAAGATTGCACAGCTATAGCAGTACAACCTGGTTATCCCTCCAACCAAGTGTTGGTGGTGCAACATCAAAGACCCTTCTACTAGACAAGTTCGATCATGTGCATTGTCTGGGAGTCCATGTACATACCTCTCATCTTTCACAGTTCAAGTACCTACTAGTGCTTTGTTCAATTTGATCAATGGTATACACATGACCACTGCAATTGGCCATTTGTTTCTTCTAATGTGTTTGAAGGTTTTAGCCAGATTTACATGTGTAGCATTCCCACGGAAATCCAAGGCGCTCGCATTTGGAAACTCGAGTTGATTGGTCGATCCGCATAACGCTCCTTCAGATATAAGCTTGGCCAACTTGCTTCATCTAGAACTTCCAATTGGTACAATGATGCCTAAAGGATCTAAAACATGAAATCACCCGACCCTACATTATTGGGACATGCCAAGATTTCAGTGAAGGATATCAAGACCTCGGAGTTTGACCAACTCAAGGTGACTAGCACGCTACCACGCCACCGCTGGACGGTTGAACAAGTCGATGCTTTGCTCTCCATTTGAACGCCAAAGACCTCAAACACCTCTACGCCGCTTGCCATCGTGAATGTTATGGCAATGCTAGCAGCCGAGTCATCCTGATCCGCCGCTGCCTCTAGGTACTCAACATAGCTAAATTGAAGTTCGATAGAGTTCCAAATGGATTGGTGATCTATGTTGCTCCGGTCCTCGATCTGTGTGCCTTACACCTTCTTAGTGATGAGGTTCTTTCTGGAGAGCTTCCTTCATGGTTGATGCCAGATTCACGCTGCTGGATGTCTCCCAAGAAAAGTGATGGTCGGCTGTTCCCAGTTTTGGAGTACTTTGAGTTCTGATCTGATGAAGATGTCACAACATGCCTGAGCTTTTGAGGCAGGAGCTATGCCCAAGGCACAGCCGGCATGGAATGTTTGTTCTGCCTCCAAGACATCCGTGTGTGTCTCATCATGTTGGATGTCGAGTCTGCCTTCAGAAACAGCATCACATTTACAAAAAAAGATATTGAACTGACATCATAATAAAGTTCAGAATAGCAATGCATGAAGCAGACAGTGTCAAAGTAGCAACAATTTCAGAAACTTTCAGGACTACGGCTACACGTTTCATATCAGAACAAAACCATTCACAATACCCAAAACGCATAGAAATTTCCTGCCGGTGAGGGGTCTGATGGTCGCTGCTGCAGTGGAAATCTAGAGCAAGGTAGAGGAGCCAAAATATTGGATGATTACAGCATGACACATGGTTAATCAGACATAACTCGTACATAGCTCCCACCTCAGCAGTTCCAGTATGAAGATGGCAATTAGTACCTGCAGCTTATGAGCAGGTAGCGATCTGGATTTGAATTTCAAATTAGCCACTCAGGGACATAAACATCAGCCAAAATCCTAAAAATTCGTAACAATGTATCTGCCATTCGGCGTTTAAGCAATACAAATATATCAACAGCAGACCACAAATTTCAGGACAGTGCATCTTAGGCACTAAATAATGGACAGCGGTGTCCTAAAAATTTCAGCTAGTTAGAATTGAACGTTAGAAACCATGTTATGCTCTACTATGCAAATAGGCTGGAACCTAAATAGGAATCAAGTCAGAGAACCAATGAAATTATCACCATTAATAACTAGAGAATTTGTCATTTTTGTGTACAAATCACACCATGTTATGCTCTACTATGCATTGTATGTAAAGAACCACTGAACCTCACTACCATTTGAGTAAGCCGAGCCTAGCATTTTCATTTGTATAAGTACGCACTCCTAGTTAACCTGTATCTGTATGGAAACAACAGAAAACACCAGGCGCAAATTAAGCAACACCACGGAAATCTGTTACAAGATCACAAACAGCAGCAATCTGACAACCAAAGCACAAGATTGCAATGCAAAAGAGCACTAACAAATAATCTGTAAACAAGATAGCAAGCAAAAACAGGACCGCATAAAAAGAGGCAAAATATAACCAGGACACTAATCTTTTATGATATTGTTCCAGTGGTTTACAAACCATTGGATAGAACTCCCTACAGTTCTGCAGCTATGAACAACTAACTGTAAGGCGGAATTGAATTAATGACATGAAGCAATGATACAAAGAAAGCATGTACAGATTTCAGTAACAAAATCAACCAATGACCAGAAGAAGCATATCTAAATCGCATTAAAATAGATGGGTTTTACTAACAAAAGAATATCTAGCAGATAAATTGAGGAGTAATTCAAAAAAAACAGAGCAAGCAGAGCTTACGCCACATGCTCTATGTGTAAGGAGTTTGATCTCACTGAGCACCATCTTCGCAGGCTGCGTTGGTTCATGCCCACGATTCTGAAGGAAGAATGCCGCAAACCCACTTCCCAGAACACAAAAATCTTTTCATGATATTGTTCCAGTGGTTTACAAACTACTGGATGGAATGAAGCAATGACACAAAGAGAAGTAAGTGCAGATTTCAGTAACAAAATCAACCACGATCTGAAGGTGGAGTGCTGGCAAATCCTACTTCCCAGATGACTCTTAAAATCTGAACACAGGATAGAACGGAACTGGCAACACACATTTTGCTCAACCATGATTTAGGAAAATATATAACTAGACTTTTGGGATTCAGGAATAAAATTATCAGGAAAGCACAAACATCTTCTCAAAGGAATGACAACATCAACACATCAGGGTCAGGAACAAAATTAACAGTTCCATAGGAGTTAGCACTTACCAATGACCAAACTGGCATGTCACAGGCATACTACAGAAAACAATCAACATCTAGTATGGCAAAGAACCCCAAAACAGGAACTATCAGCTTATCAAGAGAGTGAAAACTTTGTTAATACATAGTAACCAATTTCCTCAGCCCACTTTTGGTTCAAGTAAGAATCTGAAATTAGTTGGCACCTCCCTTTGCAAGCGGTTGCATAGTCTTGAGCAAGGTGTGGCGAGCTTTGTGAGGGAATATGTACTTGTCCACTAAATCCTTCTCGGTCCTCGTGACTACATTATAGAAGCTCCAGTCGCGATCGGCCAATCCAGTTTCCTTTGAGAAACTTAAAACATAGTGTCGAGGCCTCGAGCCGCCCTCCAGGCTATAATAGAGTATTACCGCCGACGAGCAATGTAGGGCGGTTCCAACCCCAGCTCAGATAGCAAGAACTCAGACCTGCGCCTAAGCAGGTCTTTGGACTTCTCAGCAACACCGGAGCCTTGACACAGCAATGGCCACCTCAGTATCGGACCATTTGATCGCCTTCTTCAGATAATCCACTCTGTCAGCAATCTTTCCTCACTGAGGAATGCGACAGCGCAGCGCTCTGAACATACCGGAGCCCTGGGAACCCCTAATTTTTCGGCGATGCCGCCATCGCCCGGACGTGCTCCGGGTTGGTCGTCAGGATCCTCGGCACACGGTAACACAGCTTGGCAATATCGCAGTCACCTAACCCGCACTCCCGCAGGAACTCGACATTGGGGCTGATCACCTTGTTGATGTCCGACGAGAGAAGGTAGGATGAGCGGCGGACCGCGCGGAGGAGGTTGTCCAGGAGCCGAAGAGGGGCAGGAAGTACTGCACCTTGGAGACGATGGATCTGCAGCGAAGTTGCTGCGGACGAGCGAGAGGAGGCGGGCGATGTCGGGACGCGACAGGCGGAGGCCGGCGAGCCTGTCGACGACGGGGAGCAGGGTCTCCACGCCGGCGCAGAGGAAAAGCGGGTCTTGGCGACGACGGCGGCGGCATCGGCGCGGAGAGGCCGAGGCCGGAGAGGAAGGCGAGGACGGCGTTGGGGTTGGCGGGGACTTGAGGTGGGAGAGCTTCGGGAGGCCTTGAGCGCCTGGGGCCGGGTGAGGCCGCAGGTGTCGACGAGGTAGTCCTCCACGGCGAATCCAGCGGGGTTCGGAGAAATGGCGGCCGCGGCAGCGGAGAGGAGGCGACGGAGTGGGGATATGGCAGGGGCGGAGGGTGGAGAGAGGAGATGGGAAACGATGGATTTCGCAGGCGGAGCATGCCGGCGGCGGCGGCGGCGGCACGGTGGCGACGGACGGAGAAGGGAAAATGTGTCGTCCTCTCAGGAAGGGGAAAATGGCCTATGCGTATGGGCTGCAATTTTGGTTTGTTATCATGCGCGGGTGGGCTCTAATTTGGTGCCAACTTTGGGCCTTGCAGCCCGTGTGACAGGGGTTGAGAACCAAGAAGACATTTTGGTACAAGGCATTGTGAAGAGGATTGGTGATGGTGAGACAACGGATATCTGGAGACATAATTGGATACCGAGGGACAGAGTAAGGAGGCCCATCACATCACTTGCTCAAGATCCACCAACGATGGTCTCCGAGCTCATTGACAATACCACAAGGCCATGAAAGGAGGAGCCGATCAGGCAACTTTGCTAGGTTTGATGTCAAGATATCCTCAAGATACCATTGTGCACTCGCAAGGTTGCTGATTTCTGGGCCTAGCAGGAAGAATCGAGGGTCATGTTCAACGTTCGGTCCGCTTATCACATGATTCTCAGAACAAAACATGAGCGTGAGGCTTGGTTGAATGAAGAGGAGGGACGCCCATTGTGCAGCAAGAGGCGGACAAGTGGAGTAATATTTGGCACTTGGTGTTCCATCGAAGTCTGCATGTTTGTTTGGCAGCCGGCGAGAAATTCCATGCCCACTATCGACTTATCAAGCATCGCAACATGGCTACCGAGGACAATTGTCCCTTGTGTGGGCGGTTGATACGTGGAGACATGCTCTTTTATGTGTCCGATGTCAAGCAGCGCTTGGGCCCTAGCTCCGGGTTTTGGTTCATCATCTAGTGGATAGAATGGAAGAACATCCCAAGGATTGGCTCTTCGCTATGAGTGAAGTTCTCAACAGAGATATGTTTAAGCATGTGATTGTCATCATGTGGGCTATTTACAGCTCAGAGGAAAGCGATCTATGAAGATATTTTCCAATCCCCACATCCCATTCATGGGTTCATCAAGCTTTCTTGAGGATCTAAGGCATATTAACGCACGGAACCACAACGGACCGGTGAAAGCCCCAAGGCCAACCCAGTGGTGGCTCCGCCACGGATGTGTGAAGATCAATGTAGATGCTGCGCACCAAGGCATGCTAGGTTTAAATGGGGCGATTTGCGTGCCCATGGACTATTTTGGGAGCTTCAAAGATTGGTTATGAGGCACATCGGGATCCGGAGACGCTAGAAGCAATGGCGATCGGAGAAGGACTAGCACTTATGGAGGACCTTACCAAAGGCGATTCATGTTGCATTGACAGGCAGAGTGACTCCCTCAAGAAGGAGGACGCTTCTCCATATGGTGCTATTGTGCATGAAATAATGTTTCTCTTTAGATTTTGATATGTGTAAGGTTAGCTATGAATTTAGGAGCTCAAATTATGAAGCTCACAACTTAGGGAAGCATGCTCTATCTTCTGGATGGATTGTGTGGCTAGGCCACCCCGAGATCTTCCTTCTCGCCCCTGTAAACATTGTGACTAACTAATAAAAATCGTGAGTTGTCTAAAAAAATAAGAGAGTTTTCAATTATTCCCCGTCTCATAGTACTATATTTAATATAAAAATTACATCCAATATACTCACATATTGAATGTAGTAACATATTATATTATATTATCGCTTTAAATAATTGTCTTTCTAGAGATTTCAACAAGTGACTACATAACGGAGTAAAATGAGTGAATTACACTAAAGTATGTCTACATACATCCGTATGTGGTAGTCTATTTGAAATCTAAAAGACAAATATTTGAACGGAGGGAGTAGGATGGAGGAGTACCTTTTTATTCTCTACCGAGTATGGAAGAATCAATTATGAGGGTGTTTTCATTACAGAGTGGCAACACAAAGGGAATTAGATTGCACTCGTATTAGGGATTTAACGTCATACTCTGTTTTGTTTAGTTCATGTGTTAGTAAAGGAATCGAGCTACGCCCGAAGCACTGCCCGGCGGCAGTGGCGGCGGCGGCGACGACTGATATATTTTCATGGGGTCAACTTGTGTGTCGGGGAGGAAACAATGTGCCCTGAAGATGCATTTCCGTGTGTGTGTGTGTGGGGAGCTCTAATTGACGTGATTTGAATTTGTGTGTGTGTGGCTACATGGTTTGCCCACGAACAGGCGCGGCTACCTGCTCTGCAAGCCGCACCCCCCCAAATGTAGTTTTTGGTTTTAAGATATTCTTTTAAAAAGCCACACACAGACGTCGTGGGTTTCTAAATAAAAGGGATTTAAAGAAGTCACGGATTTGAAAAAAGATCACCAACACGAAAAACAGTTCATGAATTTGAAAAAAAAAATCACCAATTGGAGAAAATCTTCATGATGGTTGGAAATATTAGCTACTTTGAAAAATGTTCACAAATTTGAAAGAAGTTCTGGAAATAGAAAAAAAAATCAAAATTTAAGAAAATGTTCACATGTTTGAAAAAAATCATGAATTTGTGTAAAGTTTATGAATTTGAAAAAAGATTGCAGATTTGAAATTGTTCATGAAAAATTAAAAATAAGCTCATGATTTTGATAACTGTTCATGATTTCCAAAATGTTCAGAAAATTTAAAAAGCTCATGAAATAATTTAAAAGGAGAAAATAAAAAGAAGAAAACAAACTAAAAATAAAAAATGAAAACCCAACAAAACCAAACACAAAATATGGTAATATAGAAAACTAATCAAAAACCGGTCAGAGGAGAGGTATTTTGCCGCAACCCACTTAGATCTAGTGAGGGGGGGGGGGGCCTATACCGCTTTGCCTGTATTTGGGGCTAATAGGATTTGTGAGCCTTATAGCTTTATGACTCAATGAGGTTTATTTAGCTATCTTGAATGGTTCTAAAAAGGTTCTCTTGAATCAATGAGTTTCTTTGTGCCCATATGGACATTTTTTTAGGAAAATGCCATACGACACATTTTCGTGATTCAAATAATAGTTACATCATTGAAAATATCCAGTCGCAAAAAGCTAGGGGGGTGGTCATTGTCCCAATACAAGTTTGCATTAGAATCGCACGAATACCTAGACAGTTTGTGCGCCACTGTATTTGCCTCCCGGGACAATAAACTAAAGAAGTCAAACCAATTTTTAAAGCTTTCGAAAAAATGTCTACCAAGATGGCCTTACACGGGTTCCAAATCTCTAGAAAACCATTGCAAGCTTGGATCACTTCGAGGGAATCATATTCAACTATGATATCCGTGCATCCAAGATTCTCAACTAGTCCCAAACCCTTTTGTACCTCCATTGCTTAAGAATTTGCAAAAGACATTGCAAGATTGCTCCAGAATGAACTAATCAATAGAAGTTTGATTCAGCCTGAGAAAACACATTATGGGGAGGTACTTGCTTGTAGAGTACATGATATAATGCTCGATTTGATTCTAAGAAAGTGTGGAGAAGACAATTTTACCATTGTAGCATATGACTATGAAGACATGGCAAGATTGCACAGCTGTGAGTACAAGGTTCTTCAAATATCCTTGAATCAAGTGTTGATGGTGCAACATCAGACAACCTTGATACTAGCATGTCACAGGTTCAATCATATGCACGGTTTGAGAGTCCATGCACCTCCCCTCTTTCACAGCTTTAAGTATCTACGGGCATTTGTTTGAGTTTCCATATCAATGGGATACAATAGTTTACCTCACCGCAATTGGTCATTTGTTTTACCGAGGCTGAAGGTTTCAGCCATATCACCGGCATAGCATTCCCACTGAAATTCAAGGGCTTGTGCATTTGGGACCTCTAGATTTACAAAGGTAATCCCACACAAAGCTTCCCATCGATATAACTTGCTTGGTCAACTTTTCACTTGGTACTACCAGATGAAATCGGTGCCTCAAGGAATTCAGGCTATGCAATCAATCGGCACTCGCATTGTTCGGGCATCTCGAGAGTGCGCTTAGAGAATATAATAGGCCTTAGCGAGCTGACCAATCCGAAGGAATTGACCTTGAGGATGCTTTACCGCCAATGCTTGACAATAGAACAAGTGGATGCTTTGGTCTCCTCCATGGAATGCTCGGAGGCCTAAGGAGCCTCCTCGAATGTCATCTTGAATGGGATGGTAATGGCAGGTAGCTAGAGTCATTACCGATCCTCCTCCCGATCTCGAGGTACTGACCACAATGTGGGAGTTTGGTAGAGTTCCAAATGGATTGGTGAACTACGCTTCCTACGGGTTTCTCTCTTAACGCCTTGCACCGCCGAATGACGAGGTTTGTGTTCTTGGAGAACTTTCGCCTCCATGCCTGGCTCCACGGTCAAGGTCTCCCAAGACAAGGTTGTGGTCGGCATGCGGTTATTCCTTGTTCAAGTACTTTTATGATCCGGTATGATGAAGATGTCACCACGCACCGAAGCCGAGGCAGGAGGTATGCCCATGCTACAAACGCCATTTTGTGATTCGGCCGAGAGTGGAGAGGTTCTACACCGGTCGGCATGGAGTTTCGACCGCCTCAGGACATCCGCGGTGGCTCTAACACACCGCAGGGTCGTGCAATAATCGGTAAACATAAGCGCCAATGTCGAAGTCTCCTTCAACAAAGCCGCACGGGTGCACCCAAGAGATCCATCGCTTAATCGACACCTGGTTTTCTAAAAAGAGATTTTAAAAAGTCATGAATTTGGAAAAAGATCACCAACATGAAAACAGTTTGTGAATTTTAAAAGTTCATGAATTGGAGAAAATCTTCATGAATTTTGGAAAAGTTCACAACACGCTTTTTTTGCTAATTTAGAAAATGTTCACTAATTTGAAAAGAAAATCAAAATTTATAAAATGTTCACAAATTTGGAAAACTTTCATGAATTTGATAAATTCTATGAATTTTTAAATGTTCATGGACTTAAAATTCTTTTTGAATTTGAAAAACTTGCAGATTTGAAATTGTTAACAAAAAAAAAAATAAGCTCATGATTTTGAAACTGTTTACACTTCCAAAAGTGTTCAGAAATTGAAAAACCATGAAATATTTTAAAAGGAAAAGAAGATTTTTTAAGATGAAACAAAAACCCCGACAAAACCAAAAAATGGTGAAAGAGAAACCAGAAACCCAGTCAAAACCAAGGAGGAGAGATATTGGGCCACAACTCGCTTAGATGTACCACAACGGATCACTACCCGATCCTCCTCCCCGCCTCGAGGTACTCGATCCGCAATGTGGGAGTTCCAATATAGTTCAAATGGATTGGTGAACTACATTGCCTACGGGTCCTCTTTCTTCAAGTCTTGCACCTGCTGAGTGACGAGTTTTATGCTTGGAGAGCTTCCTCTGGTTCGACATGTCAAGGTCTCCTAAGACAAGGTCGTCGCGCGCTGTAATTCCCACCTCGAGTACTTTATGATCCGGGTCGATGAAGATGTCACCGCACTGAAGCTTCGAGGAGGTATGCCCATGCTACAAACGCCATTCGCGATCTGGCCGAAAGGGTGGAGACGCTCACGCCGGTCGGCATGGAGTTTCGACCTGCCACGGACATCCGCTGTGGCTCAAACACACCAGCGGCAAGTGCAAAAAACCGCAACACATAAGCGCCGATGTCCAGTCTGCCTTCAAGAAAGCCGCATGGGTGCACCCAAGACATCCATCTGTTTCTACCTTGCTGGCCGTTAATTTATTTGTTTTTCTTAAACCCGTTAATTGATCTCGTAGAGTTTGGAAATGTTTTGTCTTAATAAAACTTGCCTGTATCTCGATCATCATATATGTATGTATACTTGTATATTTCTCAACATGTTTAATTACAATGGCAACAGAATGTGCACATGCTGCGACTCGGAAGAACCAGGAAAATATGCAAATGGCAACAGTTTCAATCACTTACAGCGCAATTGCCCACCTGTAGATTGTATTGCCTCCCAAGAAGAGCATTGATCGGCACGATTCCAGTTACTCATCGTCAATCAGAACCGAATCATCACCGGCGATAAGGCGCGAAAGTCAATTTGCCAGTGAGGTCTTATTGTCGCCGCAGCGGTGGAACACATGGATTCAAAACTTCGAAGTAGGGACCGGAGACGATCACATCAGACATAACTGGTACATAGAGCTCCCAACTCAACTAATCCAAAGCTCGAAGGAGTTCATTTCTGCTTCTCAAACAAACAGAGAAAGATGGAAAATGGTACGCGCAGCTTAAGAGCTGGTAACAATCTTGATTTCACCTTGAAATTAGCAAAGCTTGTCAGGGATAGCAACAACAGCTCATATATCCTATTAAAAGCTTGGAACAGTGTATATATCTATCATTTTGGGGTTAAGAACCAAAAATATATCAACAACAGCCATTGCCCTAAAATAGTTCAGGAAAGTGCATCTTAGGCATTACATTAGAAAAACATCAACAGCAGTGTCCTAAAAATGTCAGCTAGTTAAGTAGAATTGAACATTAGGAACCATGTTATGCCCTACTATGCAAGGAGGCTGCAATCTAAATAGGAATCAAGTCACAGAACCAATAAAATCATCGCCATTAATAACTTATAAAGAATGTGTTGTATTCTTAAAGTTACACCAAATTAAGAAATATGTATGGTATGTAAAGGATCACCGAACCTCGCTACCATTTGAGTAAGCCGGAGCCTAGCTTTAAATATTGACACCACCAATTAAAATTCAGATGAAAAGTAGGATCGCCGAACTCATTAAATCATGCACATTTAAGTTAAGGCACTCTCCAAGTTCATGCCCAAGGATATCTATCTCCAGGTCCACATCTACGTAAGATCTTGCAAATAGAAAAACTATGCTCTTCAAATCTCCAGACGACATTACACGCAGCAACTTTCCTGGCAGCAATTAAAACAGTATTCTTATTTGCATAAGTATGAAAATCCGAAGTTCTAGGGTTTGGCTTTTGTGGCGAGGTGGTTCATCTCGTGTGATTGAGTTTGGAATATCGGTGGGACCGAGATTACTTATGAGTGTATATGGCAGTGAAAGTTGCTGATAGTTTAGGAGATGTATCACTAGCACTTTGAGCAACCAGATCATCATCATAACCTCATCCCTTTAATAGTATTGGCTTTCCTATGGACTCAATGTGATCTTGGATCACTAAACCAAAAATGGAGTCTTGAGCTTTTGCCAATGCTTGCCTTAGCATTTTGAGGGGGCCACTTTTCAGTCCTTGCCATACCCATATCACTGAACTTTCAAATGATTCTCAAGTAACTATTAGTTCAATGATATATATGTTGTTATTAATTACCAAAACCACCCGGGATTAGTTGCACTTTCATATCCTCTCCATCAAACATAGCTTCCCAAGCTTGTGGCTTTGCATATCATTTGCATCATGGATATTCAAGGAATTCATACTAACAACATTGCAATCATGCTCATCATTCACATATTTTATGCCAAGAATTCTATGTAATTCTTCTTCTAGTACTTGAGCACAATTTTCCTTTCCATCATACTCACGAAGATATTAAAAAGATGAAGCGATGAGACAAACTCCATTCCATTTTTTTTGTAATTTTTATAAACTAGACTAGTGCTAAAACAAGAAACAAAAGATTCGATTGCAAGATATAAAGATATACCTTCGCATTTACTGCAACGTAAAAGAGCTTAGTCGACGGGTGTGTGAGTGCCTTTACCTAGCCTCCCAGAACGGCGCTTAGAAAAGAGCTTGATGTCTACTACACAACCTTCTTCTTGTAGACGTTGTTGGGCCTCCAAGTGCAGAGGTTTGTAGGACAGAGCAAATTTCCTCAAGTGGATGACCTAAGGTTTATCAACCGGAGGCGAGGATGAAGATGGTCTCTCAAACAACCCGCAACTAAATAACAAAGAGTCTCTTAGTCCCCAACACACCTAATACAATGGTAAATTGTATAGGTGCACTAGTTCGCAAGATATGGTGACAAGTGCAATATGGATGGTATATATAGGTTTTTGTAATCTGAAAATATAAAACAGCAAGGTAACAAGTGGTAAAAGTGAGCGTAAACGGTATTGCAATGCTAGGAAACAAGGCCTAGGGTTCATACTTTCACTAGTGCAAGTTCTCTCAACAATAATAACATAATTGGATCATATAACTATCCTCAACATGCAACAAAGAGTCACTCCAAAGTCACTAATAGCGGAGAACAAACGAAGAGATTATGGTAGGGTACGAAACCACCCTCAAAGTTATTCTTCCAATCAATCCGCTGGGCTATTCGTAGATAAGTGTCACAAACAGCCCTAGAGTTCGCACTAAAAATAACACCTTAAGACACAAATCAACCAAAACCCTAATGTCACCTAGATACCGTGAATGTCACCTCAAGTATCCGTGGGCTTGATTATACGATATGTATCAATCTCAATTCATCTATTCAAACCAACACATAGAACCTCAAAGAGTGCCCCAAAGTTTCTACCGAGAATCGACGAAACGCACCCCTATGCATAGGTTCATATGGAACCCGCAAGTTGATCACCAAACATACATCAAGTGAATCACGGATATCCCATTGTCACCATAGATACGCATCGCAAGACGTACATCAAGTGTTCTCAAATCTTTAAAGACTAAACCGAGAAGATAACTTCAAAGGGAAACTCAATCCATTACAAGAGAGTAGAGGGAAGAAGAAACATAAGATCCAACTATAATAGCAAAGCTCGCGATACATCAAGATCGTACAAATCAAGAACAGAGAGAGAGAGAGAGAGAGAGAGAGAGAGAGAGAGAGAGATCAACACATAGCTACCGGTACATACCTCAAATTCGAGGGTGAACTACTCCCCTCATCATGGAGAGAGCCGGATGATGAAGATGGCCGGTGAGGGTTCCTCCGCAGGTTTCACCAGGTCCCATTGGTTTTTGTGGCTCGAGGTTTTGCCATGCATAACTCCCGATCTATCTTCCTGCTCGGGAGTTTTATGATACGAGGTATATATGGATGCAAGGTACGCCGATGGAGCTATAGGGCCCTGACGAGGTGGGGGCGCCGCTTAGGGGGTGGGCCCCACCTCATGAGCACCTCCCGATCTTCTCACGTGAGTCCAAGTCCATCGTGGGTTTCTTCCAAAATAATTTCTCCACTTGATATCGCTCGCTTTGACTATTCCGATATTCGCTTTCCTCAAACACCGAATAGGCATAAAACAAAGAACTGGCTGGGCCTCCTAATAGGTTAGTCCCAAAATATATAAAAGTGGATAATAAAGCCCAATATTGCCTAAAACAGTAGATAATATAGCATGGAGCAATTAAAATTATAGATACGCTGGAGACGATCATCCATGTACATACCTCGTCCTTCACAGCTCAAGTACTACTAGTGCTTTTGTTCAATTTCCGATCAATGGTATATGACAATGACCACTGCGATTTGGCCATTTGTTTCTTCTAAGGTGTTTGAAGGTTTTAGCCAGATTAACATGTGTAGCATTCTCACGGAAATTCAAGCGCTTATGCATTTGGAAACTCTAGAGTTGATTTGTCGATCCGCATAATGTTCCCTCTCGATATAACAATCTTGGCCAAGGGCGGAGCTAGCGGAGATTCAAAGGGGGCCAAAGGAAAATATGCACCTTGGGGGGCAAATGAGAACAATCTTTTATTTTAAGGATCTTAATTTTTTCCTTCGTAATATGTTATAAATGGGGGCAATGGCCCTCAAGATTGCATGTAGCTCCGCCACTTGGCCAACCCGCTTCATCTAGAACTTCCAATTGGTACAATGATGCCTAAAGGATCCGTAACATGAAATCACTCCACACCCTACATTATTGGGACATGCCAAAATTTCAGTTGAGGATATCAAAGGCCTTAGTGAGTCGACCAACTGGTGTTAACGCTAGCACGCCCACGCCCACAGAGTTGATAGTTGAAGAAGTAGATGCTTTGGTCCTCCATTGAAGGCTCAAAGACCTCAAACACTGCGATTGCCATCGTGAATGTTATGGCAATGCTAGGCAATGGAGTCATCGTCGATCCACCGCCGCATCTCGAGGTACTCAATCTAGCAAAATGGAAGTTCGATAGAGTTCCCAAATGGATTGGTGAGCTATGTTGCCTCCGGTCCTCGATTTGTGTGTCTTACACCTTTCGAGCGATGAGGTTCTTTTTTGGAGAGCTTCCTTCATGGTCGGCGGATGGGATCCACGTGATGGATGTCTCCCAAGAAAAGTCATGGTCGGCACGGGTTGTTCCCAGTTTTGAATACTTTGAGTTCCGATCCGATGAAGATGCCAAAGCATGCTCGAAGCTTCGAGGTAGGAGCTATGCCCAAGGCATGACGCCACTGTGGAATTCCGTGCAAGAGGGAGAGGCGCTGCACCAGCCAGCATGGAATGTTTGCCCGCCTCCGTGACATCCGTGTATCTCATCAACAGCGCACCGAATCTAGCAAAAAATTCAACTTGTGCTTGTTGATGTCGAGTCTGCTTTCAAGAGCACAACCCGTGCATCCAAGACAACCTTCCGCTATAATGCAGTCTGCAACTTGATTGAAATATCTTGATTTGTTTTTCATCAAGATTATTTCGCGTGTATTTATTATCACTATATTATTTCCCATGTTTATTTAGTTTCTGGAGTTTTGTTTAGCAAAGGATACCGCGATCTCAGTCAAGGTAAGAATTTGTAAATGTATGTGCAACACTAATTGCTGAATTTGTTGAAGCACTGAATATACTACACCTCCTTAGCAAATTAACACAGATAAGCTTTGGCCATGCTCAGAAACAGCATGGCATTTACAAAAAGAATATTGAACTGACATCATAATAAAGTTCAGAATAGCAATGTCAAAGAAGCAACAACTTTAAACTTTCAGGACTACAGCTACACGCTTCATATCAGAACAAAACCATTCACAATACCCCAAAACACATGGAAATTTCTGTCAAGCGGGAAATCTAAAGCAAGGTAGCGGAGCAAAACATTGATGATTACAACAGAACACATGGTTAATCAGACATAACTGGTACATAGCTCCCAACTCAACCAATCCAGATGAAGATGGCAATTAGTACCTGCAGCTTATGAGCAGGTATTGATCTGGATTTGAGTTGAAATTAGCCACTCAGGGATATAAACAACAGCTGAAATCCTAAAAATTCATAACAGCAGCTGAAATCCTAAAATTTCAAAAATTGCTATTTTGTTTGAAATTATGATCATTTTTCAAAACATGAACATTTTATGAAGGTCTTTGAATTTATGTAACAAATTTTGGAAACATGAACAACTTTTGAATTACTGAACAAATACGCAAACAAGAACATTTTTTATTAATCGCAAGCATTTTCTAAATTATGAACATTTTCTCCAAACCGTGAATTCTTTATCAAATTTCAACATTTTTCAATTTGTGAACAAAGTTCAGAAACATAAACATCTTTTGAATTTATGCACAAGTATTGAACATCTTCCAAATCGCGATCGCTAGCATCTTTTTGTTTGCTCTAGCCGCTGCTTCTAGAAGCTCTTGGTTTCAACAAGTTGCTTCAGGCCCAGACGGCATCGGTGGATGTAAGATGAATTTCTTGATTTGTAAGGTTTTTAAGGATTATAAACATGACCTTTATATGAGTATTACTTTTTCTAGTATTGACGGTGTCATCATCCTTTGTTACCTTCATTTTACTTATGATCATTTTCTATGCACCTTGTAACCACTTACCGATATAATGTATGACTAACTCGCGCAAAATTTGTGAACTTTATTGTAGTTGATGACTTATGGGATCATCTATAATATTATTATTTTTGTTTTCCACAAAATGCTAATGGAAGTAGAGTAATGGTAACCACACGCTTGGATAACGAGTTGTTCGTGTCAAAGTGTTTATACTTACATTTGTAGAATGAAGCACCTTGAAGAGCAAGGGTCAAAAGATTATCTTCCAATAGAGTATTTGGGTTTGAAAATGACTGCCCACCCAATTTGAAGATGTTTCAGCTAAAATTCTCAAGAAGTGTGGTGGATTGCCACTTGCAATTATCGCCATATCTATCCTATTAGTTAGCCAAGAAGGAAGATCATTGAATGGGGATCATAGAAAATCTATTGTTGTCCCACTCCGCCACTTTGAAGAGGTGAGGGCCATACTAAACCCACTACACATTTCTTGTTCATCTCCGCCATGTTTTTGTACCTTGGCATATATCCAAGATCGCGAGGTTGAGAGGGATGACCTGGTCGGTAATGGGTAGGCGAAGGCTTTGTTTTTAGTTTGCATGGAGTAGATTTGGATGATGTTGCAAGAAGTTATTTCAATGATCTTATTAATAGTAGTCTGATTCAACAAGAAATAACATTTGGTGGGGAGGTACTTTCGCGTATACATGATATGATGTTTGATTTGATTCTAAGCAAGAGCACGTAATATAATTTTATCATTGTATATAATGATGAAGACATGGCAAGATTGCACAGCTATAGCAGTACAACCTGGTTATCCCTCCAACCAAGTGTTGGTGGTGCAACATCAAAGACCCTTCTACTAGACAAGTTCGATCATGTGCATTGTCTGGGAGTCCATGTACATACCTCTCATCTTTCACAGTTCAAGTACCTACTAGTGCTTTGTTCAATTTGATCAATGGTATACACATGACCACTGCAATTGGCCATTTGTTTCTTCTAATGTGTTTGAAGGTTTTAGCCAGATTTACATGTGTAGCATTCCCACGGAAATCCAAGGCGCTCGCATTTGGAAACTCGAGTTGATTGGTCGATCCGCATAACGCTCCTTCAGATATAAGCTTGGCCAACTTGCTTCATCTAGAACTTCCAATTGGTACAATGATGCCTAAAGGATCTAAAACATGAAATCACCCGACCCTACATTATTGGGACATGCCAAGATTTCAGTGAAGGATATCAAGACCTCGGAGTTTGACCAACTCAAGGTGACTAGCACGCTACCACGCCACCGCTGGACGGTTGAACAAGTCGATGCTTTGCTCTCCATTTGAACGCCAAAGACCTCAAACACCTCTACGCCGCTTGCCATCGTGAATGTTATGGCAATGCTAGCAGCCGAGTCATCCTGATCCGCCGCTGCCTCTAGGTACTCAACATAGCTAAATTGAAGTTCGATAGAGTTCCAAATGGATTGGTGATCTATGTTGCTCCGGTCCTCGATCTGTGTGCCTTACACCTTCTTAGTGATGAGGTTCTTTCTGGAGAGCTTCCTTCATGGTTGATGCCAGATTCACGCTGCTGGATGTCTCCCAAGAAAAGTGATGGTCGGCTGTTCCCAGTTTTGGAGTACTTTGAGTTCTGATCTGATGAAGATGTCACAACATGCCTGAGCTTTTGAGGCAGGAGCTATGCCCAAGGCACAGCCGGCATGGAATGTTTGTTCTGCCTCCAAGACATCCGTGTGTGTCTCATCATGTTGGATGTCGAGTCTGCCTTCAGAAACAGCATCACATTTACAAAAAATTATATTGAACTGACATTGTAATAAAGTTCAGAATAGCAATGCATGAAGCAGACAGTGTAAAAGTAGCAACAATTTAAGAAACTTTCAGGACTACGGTTACACGGTTCATATCAGAACAAAACCATTCACAATACCCAAAACGCATAGAAATTTCCTGCCGGGGAGGGGTCTGATGGTCGCTGCTGCAGTGGAAATCTAGAGCAAGGTAGAGGAGCCAAAATATTGGATGATTGCAGCAGAACACATGGTCAATCAGACATAACCGTACATAGCTCCCAATTCAGCAGTTCCAGTATGAAGATGGCAATCAGTACCTGCAGCTTATGAGCAGGTAGCGATCTGGATTTGAATTTGAAATTAGCCACCAGGGATATAAACAGCAGCCAAAATCCTAAAAATTCATAACAGTGTATCTACCATTCTCTGCTTAAGCAATACAAATATATCAACAGCAGACCACAAATTTCAGGACAGTGCATCTTAGGCACTAAATAATGGAAAACGGTGTCCTAGAAATTTCAGCTAGTTAGAATTGAACGTTAGAAACCATGTTATGCTCTACTATGCAAATAGGCTGGAACCTAAATAGGAATCAAGTCAGAGAACCAATGAAATTATCACCATTAATAACTAGAGAATTTGTCATTTTTGTGTACAAATCACACCATGTTATGCTCTACTATGCATTGTATGTAAAGAACCACTGAACCTCACTACCATTTGAGTAAGCCGAGCCTAGCATTTTCATTTGTATAAGTACGCACTCCTAGTTAACCTGTATCTGTATGGAAACAACAGAAAACACCAGCGCAAATTAAGCAACACCACGGAAATCTGTTACAAGATCACAAACAGCAGCAATCTGACAACCAAAGCACAAGATTGCAATGCAAAAGAGCACTAACAAATAATCTGTAAACAAGATAGCAAGCAAAAACAGGACCGCATAAAAAGAGGCAAAATATAACCAGGACACTAATCTTTTATGATATTGTTCCAGTGGTTTACAAACCATTGGATAGAACTCCCTACAGTTCTGCAGCTATGAACAACTAACTGTAAGGCGGAATTGAATTAATGACATGAAGCAATGATACAAAGAAAGCATGTACAGATTTCAGTAACAAAATCAACCAATGACCAGAAGAAGCATATCTAAATCGCATTAAAATAGATGGGTTTTACTAACAAAAGAATATCTAGCAGATAAATTGAGGAGTAATTCAAAAAAAACAGAGCAAGCAGAGCTTACGCCACATGCTCTATGTGTAAGGAGTTTGATCTCACTGAGCACCATCTTCGCAGGCTGCGTTGGTTCATGCCCACGATTCTGAAGGAAGAATGCCGCAAACCCACTTCCCAGAACACAAAAATCTTTTCATGATATTGTTCCAGTGGTTTACAAACTACTGGATGGAATGAAGCAATGACACAAAGAGAAGTAAGTGCAGATTTCAGTAACAAAATCAACCACGATCTGAAGGTGGAGTGCTGGCAAATCCTACTTCCCAGATGACTCTTAAAATCTGAACACAGGATAGAACGGAACTGGCAACACACATTTTGCTCAACCATGATTTAGGAAAATATATAACTAGACTTTTGGGATTCAGGAATAAAATTATCAGGAAAGCACAAACATCTTCTCAAAGGAATGACAACATCAACACATCAGGGTCAGGAACAAAATTAACAGTTCCATAGGAGTTAGCACTTACCAATGACCAAACTGGCATGTCACAGGCATACTACAGAAAACAATCAACATCTAGTATGGCAAAGAACCCCAAAACAGGAACTATCAGCTTATCAAGAGAGTGAAAACTTTGTTAATACATAGTAACCAATTTCCTCAGCCCACTTTTGGTTCAAGTAAGAATCTGAAATTAGTTGGCACCTCCCTTTGCAAGCGGTTGCATAGTCTTGAGCAAGGTGTGGCGAGCTTTGTGAGGGAATATGTACTTGTCCACTAAATCCTTCTCGGTCCTCGTGACTACATTATAGAAGCTCCAGTCGCGATCGGCCAATCCAGTTTCCTTTGAGAAACTTAAAACATAGTGTCGAGGCCTCGAGCCGCCCTCCAGGCTATAATAGAGTATTACCGCCGACGAGCAATGTAGGGCGGTTCCAACCCCAGCTCAGATAGCAAGAACTCAGACCTGCGCCTAAGCAGGTCTTTGGACTTCTCAGCAACACCGGAGCCTTGACACAGCAATGGCCACCTCAGTATCGGACCATTTGATCGCCTTCTTCAGATAATCCACTCTGTCAGCAATCTTTCCTCACTGAGGAATGCGACAGCGCAGCGCTCTGAACATACCGGAGCCCTGGGAACCCCTAATTTTTCGGCGATGCCGCCATCGCCCGGACGTGCTCCGGGTTGGTCGTCAGGATCCTCGGCACACGGTAACACAGCTTGGCAATATCGCAGTCACCTAACCCGCACTCCCGCAGGAACTCGACATTGGGGCTGATCACCTTGTTGATGTCCGACGAGAGAAGGTAGGATGAGCGGCGGACCGCGCGGAGGAGGTTGTCCAGGAGCCGAAGAGGGGCAGGAAGTACTGCACCTTGGAGACGATGGATCTGCAGCGAAGTTGCTGCGGACGAGCGAGAGGAGGCGGGCGATGTCGGGACGCGACAGGCGGAGGCCGGCGAGCCTGTCGACGACGGGGAGCAGGGTCTCCACGCCGGCGCAGAGGAAAAGCGGGTCTTGGCGACGACGGCGGCGGCATCGGCGCGGAGAGGCCGAGGCCGGAGAGGAAGGCGAGGACGGCGTTGGGGTTGGCGGGGACTTGAGGTGGGAGAGCTTCGGGAGGCCTTGAGCGCCTGGGGCCGGGTGAGGCCGCAGGTGTCGACGAGGTAGTCCTCCACGGCGAATCCAGCGGGGTTCGGAGAAATGGCGGCCGCGGCAGCGGAGAGGAGGCGACGGAGTGGGGATATGGCAGGGGCGGAGGGTGGAGAGAGGAGATGGGAAACGATGGATTTCGCAGGCGGAGCATGCCGGCGGCGGCGGCGGCGGCACGGTGGCGACGGACGGAGAAGGGAAAATGTGTCGTCCTCTCAGGAAGGGGAAAATGGCCTATGCGTATGGGCTGCAATTTTGGTTTGTTATCATGCGCGGGTGGGCTCTAATTTGGTGCCAACTTTGGGCCTTGCAGCCCGTGTGACAGGGGTTGAGAACCAAGAAGACATTTTGGTACAAGGCATTGTGAAGAGGATTGGTGATGGTGAGACAACGGATATCTGGAGACATAATTGGATACCGAGGGACAGAGTAAGGAGGCCCATCACATCACTTGCTCAAGATCCACCAACGATGGTCTCCGAGCTCATTGACAATACCACAAGGCCATGAAAGGAGGAGCCGATCAGGCAACTTTGCTAGGTTTGATGTCAAGATATCCTCAAGATACCATTGTGCACTCGCAAGGTTGCTGATTTCTGGGCCTAGCAGGAAGAATCGAGGGTCATGTTCAACGCTCGTCCGCTTATCACATGATTCTCGTAACAAAACATGAGCGTGAGGCTTGGTTGAATGAAGAGGAGGGACGCCCATTGTGCAGCAAGAGGCGGACAAGTGGAGTAATATTTGGCACTTGGTGTTCCATCGAAGTCTGCATGTTTGTTTGGCAGCCGGCGAGAAATTCCATGCCCACTATCGACTTATCAAGCATCGCAACATGGCTACCGAGGACAATTGTCCCTTGTGTGGGCGGTTGATACGTGGAGACATGCTCTTTTATGTGTCCGATGTCAAGCAGCGCTTGGGCCCTAGCTCCGGGTTTTGGTTCATCATCTAGTGGATAGAATGGAAGAACATCCCAAGGATTGGCTCTTCGCTATGAGTGAAGTTCTCAACAGAGATATGTTTAAGCATGTGATTGTCATCATGTGGGCTATTTACAGCTCAGAGGAAAGCGATCTATGAAGATATTTTCCAATCCCCACATCCCATTCATGGGTTCATCAAGCTTTCTTGAGGATCTAAGGCATATTAACGCACGGAACCACAACGGACCGGTGAAAGCCCCAAGGCCAACCCAGTGGTGGCTCCGCCACGGATGTGTGAAGATCAATGTAGATGCTGCGCACCAAGGCATGCTAGGTTTAAATGGGGCGATTTGCGTGCCCATGGACTATTTTGGGAGCTTCAAAGATTGGTTATGAGGCACATCGGGATCCGGAGACGCTAGAAGCAATGGCGATCGGAGAAGGACTAGCACTTATGGAGGACCTTACCAAAGGCGATTCATGTTGCATTGACAGGCAGAGTGACTCCCTCAAGAAGGAGGACGCTTCTCCATATGGTGCTATTGTGCATGAAATAATGTTTCTCTTTAGATTTTGATATGTGTAAGGTTAGCTATGAATTTAGGAGCTCAAATTATGAAGCTCACAACTTAGGGAAGCATGCTCTATCTTCTGGATGGATTGTGTGGCTAGGCCACCCCGAGATCTTCCTTCTCGCCCCTGTAAACATTGTGACTAACTAATAAAAATCGTGAGTTGTCTAAAAAAATAAGAGAGTTTTCAATTATTCCCCGTCTCATAGTACTATATTTAATATAAAAATTACATCCAATATACTCACATATTGAATGTAGTAACATATTATATTATATTATCGCTTTAAATAATTGTCTTTCTAGAGATTTCAACAAGTGACTACATAACGGAGTAAAATGAGTGAATTACACTAAAGTATGTCTACATACATCCGTATGTGGTAGTCTATTTGAAATCTAAAAGACAAATATTTGAACGGAGGGAGTAGGATGGAGGAGTACCTTTTTATTCTCTACCGAGTATGGAAGAATCAATTATGAGGGTGTTTTCATTACAGAGTGGCAACACAAAGGGAATTAGATTGCACTCGTATTAGGGATTTAACGTCATACTCTGTTTTGTTTAGTTCATGTGTTAGTAAAGGAATCGAGCTACGCCCGAAGCACTGCCCGGCGGCAGTGGCGGCGGCGGCGACGACTGATATATTTTCATGGGGTCAACTTGTGTGTCGGGGAGGAAACAATGTGCCCTGAAGATGCATTTCCGTGTGTGTGTGTGTGGGGAGCTCTAATTGACGTGATTTGAATTTGTGTGTGTGTGGCTACATGGTTTGCCCACGAACAGGCGCGGCTACCTGCTCTGCAAGCCGCACCCCCCCAAATGTAGTTTTGGGTTTTAAGATATTGTTTAAAAAAGTCACAAACAAACATCCTGGGTTTCTAATAAAAGGGATTTAAAGAGGTCACAAATTTGAAAAAAAAAATCACCAACATGAAAAACAGTTCATGAATTTGAAAAAAAAAGTTTCCAATTGGAGAAAATCTTCATGAAGTTTGGAAAAGTTTGCTAATTTAATTTTCATTTACAAATTTGAAAAAAGTTCTTGAATTGAAAAAAAAATCAAAATTTAAGAAAATGTTCAGGGATTTGAGAAAAATCATGAATTTTATAAGTTCATGAATTTGAAAAAAATCTTGCCGATTTGAAATTGTTCATGAAAAATTTAAAATAAGCTCATGATTTTGATAACTGTTCATGATTTCCAAAATGTTCAGAAAATTTAAAAGCTCATGAAATAATTTAAAAGGAGAAAATAAAAAGAAGAAAACAAACTAAAAATAAAAAATGAAAACCCAACAAAACCAAACACAAAATATGGTAATATAGAAAACTAATCAAAAACCGGTCAGAGGAGAGGTATTTTGCCGCAACCCACTTAGATCTAGTGAAAGGGGGGCGCGTTATATGGCTTTGCCTCTATTTGGGGCTAATAGGATTTGCCGATTTGGTGAGCCTTATAGCTTTATGACTCAATGGGGTTTATTTAGCTACCTTGAATGGTTCTAAAAAAGGCTTTCTTGAATTAATGAGTTTATTTATGCCCATATGGACTTTTTTTAGTAAAGTGCCATACGACGCATTTTAATGATTCAAATAATAGTTACATCATTGAAAATATCCAGTCGCAAAAAGCTAGGGGGGTGGTCATTGTCCCAATACAAGTTTGCATTAGAATCGCACGAATACCTAGACAGTTTGTGCGCCACTGTATTTGCCTCCCGGGACAATAAACTAAAGAAGTCAAACCAATTTTTAAAGCTTTCGAAAAAATGTCTACCAAGATGGCCTTACACGGGTTCCAAATCTCTAGAAAACCATTGCAAGCTTGGATCACTTCGAGGGAATCATATTCAACTATGATATCCGTGCATCCAAGATTCTCAACTAGTCCCAAACCCTTTTGTACCTCCATTGCTTAAGAATTTGCAAAAGACATTGCAAGATTGCTCCAGAATGAACTAATCAATAGAAGTTTGATTCAGCCTGAGAAAACACATTATGGGGAGGTACTTGCTTGTAGAGTACATGATATAATGCTCGATTTGATTCTAAGAAAGTGTGGAGAAGACAATTTTACCATTGTAGCATATGACTATGAAGACATGGCAAGATTGCACAGCTGTGAGTACAAGGTTCTTCAAATATCCTTGAATCAAGTGTTGATGGTGCAACATCGACAACCTTGATACTAGCATGTCACAGGTTCAATCATATGCACGGTTTGAGAGTCCATGCACCTCCCCTCTTTCACAGCTTTAAGTATCTACGGGCATTTGTTTGAGTTTCCATATCAATGGGATACAATAGTTTACCTCACCGCAATTGGTCATTTGTTTTACCGAGGCTGAAGGTTTCAGCCATATCACCGGCATAGCATTCCCACTGAAATTCAAGGGCTTGTGCATTTGGGACCTCTAGATTTACAAAGGTAATCCCACACAAAGCTTCCCATCGATATAACTTGCTTGGTCAACTTTTCACTTGGTACTACCAGATGAAATCGGTGCCTCAAGGAATTCAGGCTATGCAATCAATCGGCACTCGCATTGTTCGGGCATCTCGAGAGTGCGCTTAGAGAATATAATAGGCCTTAGCGAGCTGACCAATCCGAAGGAATTGACCTTGAGGATGCTTTACCGCCAATGCTTGACAATAGAACAAGTGGATGCTTTGGTCTCCTCCATGGAATGCTCGGAGGCCTAAGGAGCCTCCTCGAATGTCATCTTGAATGGGATGGTAATGGCAGGTAGCTAGAGTCATTACCGATCCTCCTCCCGATCTCGAGGTACTGACCACAATGTGGGAGTTTGGTAGAGTTCCAAATGGATTGGTGAACTACGCTTCCTACGGGTTTCTCTCTTAACGCCTTGCACCGCCGAATGACGAGGTTTGTGTTCTTGGAGAACTTTCGCCTCCATGCCTGGCTCCACGGTCAAGGTCTCCCAAGACAAGGTTGTGGTCGGCATGCGGTTATTCCTTGTTCAAGTACTTTTATGATCCGGTATGATGAAGATGTCACCACGCACCGAAGCCGAGGCAGGAGGTATGCCCATGCTACAAACGCCATTTTGTGATTCGGCCGAGAGTGGAGAGGTTCTACACCGGTCGGCATGGAGTTTCGACCGCCTCAGGACATCCGCGGTGGCTCTAACACACCGCAGGGTCGTGCAATAATCGGTAAACATAAGCGCCAATGTCGAAGTCTCCTTCAACAAAGCCGCACGGGTGCACCCAAGAGATCCATCGCTTAATCGACACCTGGTTTTCTAAAAAGAGATTTTAAAAAGTCATGAATTTGGAAAAAGATCACCAACATGAAAACAGTTTGTGAATTTTAAAAGTTCATGAATTGGAGAAAATCTTCATGAATTTTGGAAAAGTTCACAACACGCTTTTTTTGCTAATTTAGAAAATGTTCACTAATTTGAAAAGAAAATCAAAATTTATAAAATGTTCACAAATTTGGAAAACTTTCATGAATTTGATAAATTCTATGAATTTTTAAATGTTCATGGACTTAAAATTCTTTTTGAATTTGAAAAACTTGCAGATTTGAAATTGTTAACAAAAAAAAAAATAAGCTCATGATTTTGAAACTGTTTACACTTCCAAAAGTGTTCAGAAATTGAAAAACCATGAAATATTTTAAAAGGAAAAGAAGATTTTTTAAGATGAAACAAAAACCCCGACAAAACCAAAAAATGGTGAAAGAGAAACCAGAAACCCAGTCAAAACCAAGGAGGAGAGATATTGGGCCACAACTCGCTTAGATGTACCACAACGGATCACTACCCGATCCTCCTCCCCGCCTCGAGGTACTCGATCCGCAATGTGGGAGTTCCAATATAGTTCAAATGGATTGGTGAACTACATTGCCTACGGGTCCTCTTTCTTCAAGTCTTGCACCTGCTGAGTGACGAGTTTTATGCTTGGAGAGCTTCCTCTGGTTCGACATGTCAAGGTCTCCTAAGACAAGGTCGTCGCGCGCTGTAATTCCCACCTCGAGTACTTTATGATCCGGGTCGATGAAGATGTCACCGCACTGAAGCTTCGAGGAGGTATGCCCATGCTACAAACGCCATTCGCGATCTGGCCGAAAGGGTGGAGACGCTCACGCCGGTCGGCATGGAGTTTCGACCTGCCACGGACATCCGCTGTGGCTCAAACACACCAGCGGCAAGTGCAAAAAACCGCAACACATAAGCGCCGATGTCCAGTCTGCCTTCAAGAAAGCCGCATGGGTGCACCCAAGACATCCATCTGTTTCTACCTTGCTGGCCGTTAATTTATTTGTTTTTCTTAAACCCGTTAATTGATCTCGTAGAGTTTGGAAATGTTTTGTCTTAATAAAACCTGCCTGTATCTCGATCATTATATATGTATGTATACTTGTATATTTCTCAACATGTTTAATTACAATGGCAACAGAATGTGCACATGCTGCGACTCGGAAGAACCAGGAAAATATGCAAATGGCAACAGTTTCAATCACTTACAGCGCAATTGCCCACCTGTAGATTGTATTGCCTCCCAAGAAGAGCATTGATCGGCACGATCCCAGTTACTCATCGTCCGTCAATCAGAACCGAATCATCACCAGCGATAACACGCCAAACTCAATTTGCCGTGAGGTCTGGTAGATGGCCAGAGCGGTGGAACACATGGATTCAAAACTTCGAAGTAGGGACCGGAGACGATCACATCAGACATAACTGGTACATAGAGCTCCCAACTCAACTAATCCAAAGCTCGAAGGAGTTCATTTCTGCTTCTCAAACAAACAGAGAAAGATGGAAAATGGTACGCGCAGCTTAAGAGCTGGTAACAATCTTGATTTCACCTTGAAATTAGCAAAGCTTGTCAGGGATAGCAACAACAGCTCATATATCCTATTAAAAGCTTGGAACAGTGTATATATCTATCATTTTGGGGTTAAGAACCAAAAATATATCAACAACAGCCATTGCCCTAAAATAGTTCAGGAAAGTGCATCTTAGGCATTACATTAGAAAAACATCAACAGCAGTGTCCTAAAAATGTCAGCTAGTTAAGTAGAATTGAACATTAGGAACCATGTTATGCCCTACTATGCAAGGAGGCTGCAATCTAAATAGGAATCAAGTCACAGAACCAATAAAATTATCGCCATTAATAACTTATAAAGAATGTGTTGTATTCTAAAGTTACACCAAATTAAGAAATATGTATGGTATGTAAAGGATCACCGAACCTCGCTACCATTTGAGTAAGCCGGAGCCTAGCTTTAAATATTGACACCACCAATTAAAATTCAGATGAAAAGTAGGATCGCCGAACTCATTAAATCATGCACATTTAAGTTAAGGCACTCTCCAAGTTCATGCCCAAGGATATCTATCTCCAGGTCCACATCTACGTAAGATCTTGCAAATAGAAAAACTATGCTCTTCAAATCTCCAGACGACATTACACGCAGCAACTTTCCTGGCAGCAATTAAAACAGTATTCTTATTTGC